>JAQPCC010000274.1:0-48142 GCA_028392965.1 Lindernia subracemosa | reverse complement strand
ACCCTAAACCCTAAACCCTAAACCCTAAACCCTAAACCCTAAACCCTAAACCTGAAACCCTAAACCCTAAACCCTAAACCCTAAACCCTAAACCCTAAACCCAAACCCTAAACCCTAAACCCTAAACCCTAAACCCTAAACCCTAAACCTTGCGTTGAAGCTAGACATGGCAAAGGCGTATGATAGGGTGGAGTGGTCCTTCCTTAGTGAGGTACTGACTCGGATGGGTTTCCCGATCAGATGGGTCAGCATGGTGGAGAACTGCGTGCAGCACTGCTCTTTCACTGTCCTTATTAACGGCTGCCCCACCAGCACCTTTGCCTCCTCAAGGGAACTGAGACAGGGTGACCCCCTTTCGCCGGCCCTTTTCGTTCTGGCTGCGGACTATCTGTCTCGCTGTCTTGATGGTTTCATCCATGATAACCCGAGGATGAGATATAGTACTCGCGGCCGCGGCCCCCCTATCACCCATCTCTCGTATGCGGATGACATCATCATTTTCACGCGAGTTGACGATGCCGGCCTTACTGAGCTTATGCACTTACTTGACCATTATAGCTCCGCCACTGGGCAGCAGGTCAGCATCCACAAGAGCACTTTTGTCCTATCCCCCCCCATTGCGGCTTCGTGGGAGCAAAGGGTTCACGAACTTACCGGCTTTCAGCGCGGTGAGCTTCCGTTTACCTATCTGGGGGCTCCTCTCTATAAGGGCAACCTGACGAGGGCTCTCTTTGCAGAGGTCCGCCAGCGCTTGCTTGAAAGGATATCAGGGTGGTCTCATCGCCACCTTTCCTTCGGAGGTCGCCTTGCTCTGATTAAGAGTACTCTCCGTGCCCTGCCTACTCACCTCCTCATGGTCCTTGATCCCCCACAGTCCACGCTCGATGAGATTGACCAGATCATAGCTCGCTATTTCTGGGGTCACTTTCCGATCACTCGGGGAAGGTCGGCCCACTGGGTTAGTTGGCAGAACATTTGTCGGCCGGTTTTCGAGGGTGGTCTCGGACTTCGGCGCCTCGTGGATATCGTCACCTCCTTTTCCCTCAAGCTTTGGTGGCGATTTCGTGAGAATAAGTCCCTCTGGGCCCAGTACCTCCGTGATAAATACTGCTCCGGGGGAAGGTGCTCCCCTTACCAGGTGACGCTCTCTGTCCATGATAGCAGACAGTGGAAGCGTCTTATTGGCGTCAGCAGAAAGGCCCAGGATCACATCTTCTGGTCCCTCGGGACCGGTGATATCAGTGTGTGGGATGATTGGTGGTTTGGCGAGAAACCTCTTTCTCGTCTCATTGAGAGCAATCCCTGCCCCTACCTGCGCGTCAGAGACCTTTGGACAGATGGGACTTGGGATCGGGAGAAGTTAGATAGAGAGCTAGGTAGCAGGGCGAGCCTGAGTGCTGACTTGATTGACCAAATCCAGCAGATCCCTTTGTCTGAGGAGGAATCGGACATTATGAGATGGAGTCTCACATCTTCGGGTTCTTTCTCTACGACCTCAGCGTGGGAGTCCGTCAGGCAGAGAGGTCAGCGTAATCTTATCTTCGGAGCCATTTGGACTGACCTACTCATCCCCACGGCCTCTATATTTATATGGCGTCTACTGCTTCAGCGCCTCCCGATTGATACTGTTGCACAGGCCAGAGGGCTCTCTTTCCCCTCTCGTTGCTACTGTTGCGCTTCCACTGGACACCACCAGACCGAGACCTTTACCCACGTTTTCCTTGAGAGTGAGGAAGTTCGGAGAGTTTGGGAGCATTTTTATGCCTATACACATATATCCCCACCCGCCACCGATAATTTCTTTGTGCTTCTGAGTTTTTTCTCACACGGCACACACTTTAGGCACGTTCGCTTCCTCATTCCTTGTCTGATCCTTTGGTTCACCTGGACAGAGAGGAATAGTGCGAAGCATAGGGATATTACTTTTTTGTCTTCCCATATTGTTTTGGAGGTTGAGCGCCATCTTCTCCACCTGACAGCCTTGGGAAAGATTACGTCCCGAGACTGGTCAGGCTGTTCACCGCCCCCGCGACTAGCACCCACGACGCAGACGCCGACACGACCCCCACGACCTAGAGAAGTTGTTTGGCTGCGACCTAGCACTCCATGGGTCAAGCTGAACACGGACGGGTCCTTCGATCATACCACGAAGTCTGCCGGAGGAGGAGGCCTGATACGGGACCACCATGGAGAGCTCATATGTGCTTTTCACTCACCCGTCCAGGCCGAATCGAGTTACGAGGCAGAGATCGTGGCACTCCAGATTGGACTTGACATCGCCGCTCAGTACGCTGCGCACATCTGGATTGAATTGGATGCTGCTGCGATGATAGCTACTATCGCTACGGGCAACCGGGGTTCGTGGAAGGTTCAGCACCCCCTCATGCGCATCAGGCGGATGCTGAGGACAGTCCATTACAGATTCACTCACATTTTTAGAGAGGGAAATAAGCCTGCAGACTTTCTTGCGGGACTAGGTGCCACGACCCCCGGACGACACCTTCTCTATGCCGATGAGGTCCCCTTATGCTTGCGCACACTGATACGCATGGACCAGGTCGGATATCCATCTTTCCGGTTTCACTAACTCCCCCCCCCCCCCCCTGATCCGTTTTGGCTTTTGTGATGTATCTAGGATGGGGCTAAATCTTGTATCCGGTTTCACACCTTTTTTATTTTTCTTTTTTTTTTCTTTATTTTTTATTTTTATTTTCTTTATCTTTTGTTTGATCTGAACTTTTGTTGATGAAACCTTCGGCTATCCACAGGTTGGGGATCTTGCCTTCATCCCCCGTCCTTCCGGGACGTTTTGTTTTAAAAAAAAAAAAAAAACCCTAAACCCTAAACCCTAAACCCTAAAACCCTAAACCCTAAACCCTAAACCCTAAAACCCTAAACCCTAAACCCTGTCCTCGAGCCTTCTACTTCGTTCCAGATCCTGTGACATCACGCAGATGTGAGAACTGGCTCCGGAATCCAAGATCCACGAAGTAGAATATACAGACATAGAACATACAGTTTCTAAAACATATAGTTCTTTACCTGAAACCACCATCTCACTTTTGAGATTGGGACAATCCCTCTTCCAGTGGCCTAGCACACCGCAATGATGGCATTTGTCCGTTGGCTTCGGACCGGTTTGTTTGGACTTCTTCTTTTTATCGTAAGTCAGCCTCGAAGGCCTTCGCTTGTTCAACCTCATTTTGCCCTTGGCAAGGTTAGTGGTTGCCACAAGCGCTGTCTGTTTCCCCTTCTTCATCTGAGACTGTGCTGACACCAACTGATTTAACAGTTCAGATAAAGTCAGCTGCTTGTCGTTCAGATTGAAGTTCACTATGAAGGAGTTGAATGAGGGGGGCAGCGACTGCAAAATCAGATCGCATTGGAGATCACAATCAATAAGAAAATCGAGAGTCTCCAATCTCTCAATCATATTGATCATGTTCAACACGTGATCTCTAACGTTTTCGCCCTCAGACATCCTCGAGCGAAAGAGTTGTTCCGATATCGAATACTGGACTGTCCTAGACGGTGTACCATATAATTCTTTCACATGCAGCAATATCTGCCGTGCATCCGCCATGTACTCATGGCTACACTGCAGAGCATTGCTCATTGACCCGAGTACATATGACTTCACGATTTGTTCGTCTTTGTTTCGCTTATCGTAAGCAGTACGAACTTCATCGCTAGCGTCAGCCCCTGGGCCGGCAGCATTTCAGAGTCCAACACATAAGTCAGCGATTCAATCCCGAGAACAATTCTCAGATTGCGTAACCAATCGACGTAGTTTGACCCAGTCAAACGGTTTTCTTTGAGCAGTATTTGTAGTGCGGAAGACATTTTGTAATTGAGAGAAATACACAAATCTACAGAAAATAAAGTCCTATTAGATTGTTGTATAGTTCATCAAACGC
The DNA here is from genome assembly GCA_028392965.1 of Lindernia subracemosa. Classification (NCBI taxonomy): domain Eukaryota; kingdom Viridiplantae; phylum Streptophyta; class Magnoliopsida; order Lamiales; family Linderniaceae; genus Vandellia; species Vandellia subracemosa. The sequence continues at coordinate 44,225 of JAQPCC010000274.1, read as the reverse complement.
AAACAAGGACTTTTGTTTCGTTTGACTCCCACTATCTTTTCTTAAACCCCATACTCCCATTAGAGATTTCGGAAGCTCGTTGATAACTTCAATAGTGGAGTTGATGTCCCCGAAAGCTTAAGCAAACCTCAACCTCTGACGTTTTATTGGTTTGCAAAAGCCAACGAAGTCGCGTTCCACGCGAACTCGTCTCACGAGTGTCTCAACTATCTTTGTCTCAGTCAGGGACCCCCGCCGGCTAACCCGAAACAAGGCGGTATAACTGTCTAAGTGCAACCTATCAACTTTGCTCGAACCGCACACTTGAACCTTGCCTTTCTGTCTTAGGTGTGGTCTTGACGAGCGGCGTTTGACCGCACCCGAATAAGCCGAAACAAAAGTGAAAGCAAGGCGCCGGCAAACCCGAAATCAAAACTTGCAATGACTTTTGTAACAGCTGATTCGAGCTTGATAGAAGACAGGGATTCTAATCCCTTTGTTCACTTAGTATTCCAATCGGGAGATACATGCATGGTCTCATAGCGTGAAAATAAGCACGAGCACGTTTATGCGATATTTAAATAACTAACCCTAGTAAAGCTATCTAAATGGACAATACGCGGACTATCTATACTGGTCCTATTACATGGGTCGTATACGACCGGGGTCTTCGATCTTCGAGGAATACCATCCTCGGACCACCATGGACATCGAATCACCCGTCTTCGTGCCTCGCATCGAACGGCCGCCTTTTATCTAACTCTATCTAATAAAGCGATAAATACAACACGGGGGAAATTATTTCCCGTACATCCCGTAATCCATGTACATACCGGGGGGCAACATACGGCCCTTAAACAAATAACCCGGTTAACCTAAGTCCGCAATATTGTCCCACATAAACATGCAACACACAATTTTGATGTCGGTTTCCGACCGACGTCACGAGCGACAATTTTGTCGACCGTATGTTCACCACATCGGCTTTCGAGGCCTTCGGTCGAACCCGATCTTAAGCTATAGCTCTGATACCACTGTTGGGGTGAGCCCGTATCGACCGACGGCGGCCCCCGAACAGCGCGACATGGACTTAGCGGAAGCGGAAGCTATCCCGTAGTGTATGTGCCGAATTTTAAATTTTTTTATCATTTAAACTCGCACGAACACGTCCCGGGAGGTACCCGAGGACCCGAGCCCTCGGGAGACCATGGCAGCTCTCTGCCATGGTCCACGGTCTGACACACCACGGCCACGGCCGTGGGTCAGCCTTGGCCGAGAGCAATCATGGTCCACGGCCTGGTGCACCAAGCTCCATGGCCGTGGACCGTTCGGAGCGAGATTGGGCAGGGTGCTGCCATGACCCACGGTCTGGTGCAGCCCCTCCCATGGCCGTGGGTCTGGGTTCAATCCAGCCCAGCCCAGGTCCATGGCCGTGGGACTTCATGTTTCAGGCGGTGGACCTCGGCCGATAGCCGAAATCTCTCGTTTCGAACCCCGAAATGATTTCCGATCAATTCCAAACTTTATACCATGACTCCATACAAGTCTTAAGACATTATAATGGATCATTCGGGGTCATTCAAGACCTTTTCGAGATTGATCAAATCAACCTAATCTAAAGGTTCGAAACCTTACCCTTGTTGCGCGTGGCTAGATCGTTACAGCACGGCGTTCGAAAACGCGAAGCTTTAGCAAATCCTTCTTCATCTCGGACTGACCCGAGCAAGTTCGAAACGCCGACACGCCCTCTTTGGCACCTTGGAGCAACCCACGGATGGCTAGACTTGCTAGAAGGAGGTTCAAATTTAGCTTTGAAGCTTAAGTTGAACTTGGACCACACTTTTCCTTTTCTCTCAAGAAAACTTCTTTCTTGCACTCTTACACTCATCTAATGAGCCATTTTCGTTCTAAACATAAGGAGAAAGAATAGGAATGAAATCCATGGACAAAATGACACAATGTCACTCTCATGGTTGAAAAATAAAGACCAATATTTCGTTTTTGTCCATTAAAGTAGATTAGTGATACTTCAATAAACCTTTAAATAAGTGTAGGCCATGCCAACATTTAAGGTTTTTCAATTGAGCCTTTGGAAAAATCGAATAAGTTCGATTGAGTCCGAATGATTATAATTTGATCAAATAGATCCAATCCAATTTATCCAAATTCTAATCAAGCCCAAACTTAGTTAATTAATTAAGTACTTGATCCAATCACAAGTCTTAATTATTCCCGAGATCAAATTCGGAATTTAACTAAGTGTCTATACCCCGTATAGACGTGCCACTGCGTCAACGAATTCTCAATTCGTTACGCACCTTTGAAAAGTTTGTCCCGACCAATAGAGATTTTTATCCTTTTTAAGCGTGACTCACTTGGTTCGTCTCAATTAGCACGGGAGGTATTCGCGAGTCGGGTATTCGCCTAGCCAATCCCGCGGTACCGGACAGATCCTAATTGAGAATGAATTTTGATCCAATCTAAATTCTGTCGAACCGACTATAGATATTCGTTTAATATTCTTACGCCCTTCACCTTCGTCCCGGTCGAGTGAGAATCATGGTTAATGTCAAACTCACTAAACTCGACTCTATGTTATAATCAAGACTGCCGCGATTACGAAACTACGCTCCGTGTCTCACACGAGCTAGTTTATTGCTCCGGCCGGAGGCTTAGTAAGTCGTCCTCAATTATCTCATAGGACGTTAACCTCGTTAATGAGGCAGTGAATCCCGAGAGCACTCAAAGCCCGGCAATCATCTCCGTAAAACCGGCCGCGTTTTGCCGCTGGCCCATAACCTTCATCGGAGTATTTAACGGGCCTATCAAACTAGCGTCAAACCGGAATTGCGGTGACAAATCCGTCGATGAGCCTAACGGTCTAAGGCTGCTATAGTCTTCGTTCGATCGTTGACATCCCCGCTTTAAGCCCTGCGATCGAAACGAATATCGAGCCATGTGTTCGAATACTCCGATGCCCCGATCGGCAATATTTCCGTCACGACCTCCCATCTTCCCAAGATGAACGATTGACACAATCTTTGCATTGGAGCCGTCAACGAACAAGTCATAATCGGTAATTTAGTCACCCCACTAGATTCCTAAGACTTGCGAACAATTATTTAGTGCAGAGAATAAGATCCGATCGGTGTCGCCTCTCTCATCCCATGAGAATCGATCGATCAACTCGTGCACAAGGGTTTTATTTATTTACCGCACTACCGGAAGCTAGTAGACTTTAAGCTCGATAAATAAATAATGAATGTCTCAAATTAATATAATACAATATTTTATTAATTAATGGTTACAATAAACCAATTACATTTTTCGAACTTATACAACATGGGTCACCCCATTCATCTCAGTCCTCTGAACGGCATTCCGAGGGCATACCTCCTAACATACGCCGCCCCCGCGGCTCGCGCCCACGACACAGACGCCGACACGACCCCCACGACCAAGAGAAGTTGTTTGGCTGCGACCTAGCACTCCATGGGTCAAGCTGAACACGGACGGGTCCTTCGATCATACCACGAAGTATGCCGGAGGAGGAGGCCTGATACGGGACCACCATGGAGAGCTCATCTGTGCTTTTCACTCACCCGTCCAGGAGTTACGAGGCAGAGATCATGGCACTCCAGATTGGACTTGACATCGCAGCTCAGTACGCTGCGCACATCTGGATTGAATTGGATGCTGCTGCGGTGATCGCTATTATTGCTACCGGCAACCGGGGTTCGTGGAAGATACAGCACCCCCTCAGGCGCATCAGACGGATACTGAGGACAGTCCAGTACAGACTCACTCACATTGTTAGAGAGGGAAACAAGCCTGCTGACTTCCTAGCGGGACTAGGCGCCACGATCCCCGGACGACACCTTCTATATGCCGATGACGGACCCTTACGCTTACGCACACTGATACGCATGGACCAGGTCGGATACCCATCGTTCCGATTTCACTAACCCCCCCTGACTCCTTCTTGACCCTTGTGATGTATCTATCTAGGATGGGGTTAAATCTTGTATAGCGCCCTGATCTTTATCTTCCTCTTTTCTTTTTATTTTTATCCGAACTGTTGTTGATTTCACCTCCGTGATTCGATCTATATACAGGTTGGAGATCTCGCCTTAATCCCCCGTCCTTCCAGGACGGTTTTTAAAAAAAAAAACCCTAAACCCTAAACCCTAAACCCTAAAACCCGAAACCCCGAACCCTGAACCCTGAACCCTAAAACCCTAAACCCGAAACCCGAAACCCTAAACCCTAAACCCTAAACCCGAAACCCTAAACCCTAAACTCCTAAACCCGAAACCCTAAACCCTAAACCCTAAACCTTAAACCCTAAACCCTCGGCGAGCTCAGGAAATAGAGGCCCACCACGCCCTGCCGCGGGCTGGCCCGTCCGTATAGAAAAAAAATATTAAATTGATTAATAATGAACATTTTTAGCCAAATAAAAAAAACTCTGAAGGCCCAACATAATTATTAATATGGTCTATTAGCCCATTGAAAAAATAAAGCCCAAAAACCACAATAAAATATTGAATTAATCTAATATAATTAAAATATTTAAGAAAAATATTTTTTATATTAGGCGGGCCAGCCCGCGGCCCGCGCGGTCTGGTCCGCCTAGGCCCGCTCCCTGGCGGGCCTGAAAAAAGGATGCCCAACCCGCCCGTTTGGTGGGGCGGGGGGGATTTTTTGACATCTCTAATTTATACTACTAATAATAATTTACTACTACAACTAATCACATTAATTATAATTATACAACTTATCATCATCTTATCATCTTATGATCATTTAATAATCATCAATAATTTAATTAATATTATTATTTAAAACATTCACTTTTTAATATTTAATTATTTCATAATAAAACCTTATTTATTTGTACAAAACAAATACTGTTGTTTTTGTTCTTTCGTTTGTAACTGTTTAGAATACTTGTGTTCGAATGCTTCGACAAATGCGAAGAACATACAACTTTGTAATTGTAATGATCAATATGAATATCTACTCATCTTCCTCTATATTTGGAAAATCGAACTGTTCTTCCTCTATATTTGGATAACCGACTGGTTCTTCCTCTATATATGGTAAATCAAAAATAGTTGGTAAAAAGCCGAAGAATCTCAAGGGTTTTCTATTTGGGTTAATTGCCGTATAAACCCATCCAAGATATCTTTCACAGCCGCTGCAGGAAGCACCCGAAATATTGTAGCTGAAGAATAACAAACAAAAATCAGAGTAAAGAAAAAAGTTGGGAAGCTTAACCAAAGAAAACTAGAAAATTAAAATTTAACCCAACTCTTCGCCAGAATCAGGGGTCTCCAACCCAAAGGTTACACCAACCCATCTTCTCACAGTGATCAGATGTGAATAGCGGGGCACTTGTATGATATCGTTTCTGTTCCCCAAAACTCTCTGTAGGATAAATAAAATTTGAGACTTGAAACATTCAATACAAGGCGAATTGGAAGCAAAACAATCGCAAATTACCTGGCAGTCGGGGTAGGGGCACAGTATGGTGTCTCTGTCAAAATACTGAAATTCTAATCGCAGTCGATAGGTTGCATTATGGATGTCCAAAAGACGTTGTTTAACTCCATCGTTAATGGGAAGGTTTCTAGCAACATAATATGACAGACGATCTGGCTTCTCTAACGGAAGGTCGTCTGCTTGGCCTTGGGCATATACGATCCAATGGTCTAATTTAAATAATAGATAGAATAGCATATGAGACTAAAGGGGCAAAGTAACCAAAAAATTTAAATCAAGGACTAAAAAACGGAAAGACTTTTACCAGTCATCTTTTTGCAAAGAACTTTTGGGTCAAGCATTTCGTCAATTGATGCATCCCAATAAGTAGTGGAAGCCCAACCCGGCATTCTTCCTCCTAATGGTCCAAGATTTTCAAGTCGTCTGCGAGGACCAACGTCCTCAGCAGCCAAAATAACACGTGCACTGATCTAAAAGAATGAACCAAATCAATTAATTAAAATACACCAATAAGAAAATTTATTTTAATAATATTTTACCACTTACCATATTATCCATCACAACAAGGGGGCCCATTATATGAAACCTTCGAATACCGCGAACAACTATTCTTGGATATTCAAACGTGTTAAACCGTTCTTCAATAATCTGTACAGTACACCAAATAAAAATAAAAGCCAAGATATTAAAAGTATATGAACAAATATAGAAACAGTTTAATACCTGGCAGACAGTGCCGGTTTCTTCAAAATCCGGTCTTCGATTGGCCAAAAAACCGCGGAATCCAATCTAAACCCACAAGCTACAAGTTAGTTCTTTTTCTTCTAAAAGTATGAGCTGTTGAAAAACATACCACGCCGACAACAGGCTTTAGATGCAGCTCTGCCGCGTTCCATTGAGGTCGTCTCACCCTGAGTGCAACAGTCTCGTAAGGAAACAAGACCCCTGAAAATAACAAAGACCCGATAATATTATCTAATGAGAAAACAAAAAACCTAAAATGACGAAAACGACAAACATAAAAGGAAGAAAACGAGATAATGCATCGATGCAATCATAAACCCTAAAGCGCAGTAAAATGAAAATCAGTTTCAGCCTAAAAAAAACCCTAAAAGATAAACAACAAAACCTTCAATTAAGCCAATGAGAATCAGGGGTTCTTCCACAGGTTGGTCTCCATCTAGATGAGCAAATGATAATGCTCGGATACTCAAAATAATACGCAACCTTTACATTCAAGAAATCAGCAGACCTAACTTCGATCAACGCATAAATGTTCAAATGAGAACTAGAAAAATACAAACAAGGAACTTATCTGTGAGAAGACTAAGGAACCATGTCGTATAGGGTTTCTATGGGACTACAAGAAAGCGAAGACGATGGGCGGTTTCTATGGGACTATAAGAGAGACAAAAACTCGAGATTTACAGAGAAAACCCAAGATTGATAGTGAAGAAGATGAAGTTTGCATTCTAAAAGGAAGAAAACAAAAACCCTAAGAGAAAAACAGCAAAACCTTCAATTAAGCGAATGAGAATCAGGGGTACTTCCACAGGTTGGTCTCCATCTAGATGGGCAAATGATAATGCTCGGATACTCAAAATAATATGCAACCTTTACATTCAAGAAATCAGCAGACCTAACTTCGATCTACTCATAAATGTTCAGATGAGAACTAGAAAAATACAATCAAGAACTTATCTGTGAGAAGACTAAGGAACCATGTCACTTTTAGGGTTTCTATGGGACTACAAGAAAGCGAAGAAGATGGGACATCGGCTTCACATGAGGGATAGAAACTAATAGAGAGATAAAAACTCGAGATTTACAGAGAAAACACAAGATTGATAGTGAAGAAGATGAAGTTTGTATTCTAAAAGGAAGAAAACAAAAACCCTAAGAGATAAACAGCAAAACCTTCAATTAACCCAATGAGAATCAGGGGTTCTTCCACAGGTTGGTCTCCATCTAGATTGGCATTTTCGCCGTCTTCCACGGGTAAGTCGTCTTCAAACTCGCTTATCCTAGCTCTCAAGAAATATTCTCCATCCATCGATTGAATATGTCATGAGTAAAAAAAGAGAGTTTTGCATGTGCATCAATGCGTTTAAATACCGTATTTTTATAATCTGTTAACAGTTACGTATAACTGCAACTTGATGACAGTTGGTCGAGGTAAAGGAGAGCTCTTGGGCCATATTTCTGATTTTAGATTGAAGACACCCCTGGCTAGGGCCGGATGCTCTATTGAGCCCGGCCCATATACTTTGGGCTGGATTATTGCATTATAAAGTATTCTACGCGGCCCATATATTTGTTTTTGAATAATGAAAAACTGTTCAAAAAATATGAAATTAATTAAATGTGTATGTTTTTAATTAAATGATTAAATGATTAAGATGTGAATATTTTTGAATTATTGATGAATTATTTGATAATAAGATTAGTTGGATGATACATGATATTAATGTTGATATGATATGATTGATAATTGATTAGATTGTATGTAATATAATTAGTTGTTATAGTGAATATTTAGTAGTATAAATAGGTAATTAGAGTTCATTGTAAATTACACCAAGTATTGAAATGCTTGATATATCTCTAATCTCTCTTTCTTAAATATTATAAGCTATATTATCATAATAATCTTAATATAAGTTTAATTACAATAAAATAATCTTAATATAATATTAATCACAATTAAAAATTTTATAGCACGTTATAATCACGATCTGTTAGGAATATTTATTGTGTTCATCATTGTATTCCTCTTGTAATTGGTTAGTTTGTAAATACTAGTTAATCCGATGACCAAATTGTAAATATATATCAAAAGCTGATTGTTATATATAGTATCGGTCCTCATTTGTTTTCGGTAGGTTTTTGGAAAAGTGTTGTACGCACGTAAAGTTTTGGTTTTAATCGAAAATTCATTTTGCCAAATTCTCTCTCCTTCGTTTATACTTTACGCGCGCGAAAACCTCACACACAACCAATCTTCGATCGAAAACTTTGTTGAAGACTGATTGATTATCATCGGATTTGCAGCTCGATAATCAATCAGAATTCGGATCCATACTGCCTCGATCAAGCCGCTCTGCATTTGATAATGTTTGAAATTAGCTTCCGCGTTCTCTGTAAAAGTTCAAACATAGATTGTGTGTTAATTACTTGTGTTGATCGATTTCTGGACCTACAATTGGTATCAGAGCGTACTTGCGTGATTGATTCTAGGCTAATTGTGATTAATTCGTTTGAACTTACTCTGTTTTTGATCGGAAATTACTCGACGTTCGAAAACTTAGCCGACACTGTTTTTAGCTGATTCACGGTTAATATGTGCTAGATACTCTTAATTGAGTGTTAGGCATTGAATTTCGTAACATTACGTACGATATTTTGATGTCAATTAGCTTAAACAGAGTGTAGATTGTTCAAATTGACTGTTTCTGATAGTTTACGCATGATGAACTTGGTTTGCGAATGATGAACTAGGTTTACGAGCGTAGAACAGCGATTAAAATCTTAAATAACTGTCATTTTGAGCTGTTTACGAGTGTTGATGATTTTCAGTTATTCGCAAACTAAATTGTCAACTCCCAAACATATATTCATATTGAAACCCGTATATTAATACTTGATATTTCTCTTAATTAAGCCAACTCAATCAAAGCTAGACGATCAAGAATCTCAACACAACACAAATGGATGCATACGCACTAGGAAACGACTTGAGGCCACCAATCCTTAAAGAGAGGAGAATACACTGTATGGAAGAATCGATTACTAAATTTCCTTGAAGGAAAAGATCTAGCAATTGGAATGATAACTTCCATTCAAGAAGGACCAGCTACGTTCTGGAAGATTATAGCTGGAGACCCCGATAATGACCCTCTAATCCAAGAATCTCGAATAAGAAAAAACTCCTAGTGACTACACTGAAGAAGAGAAAATAAGAGCTAGGTCTGACATACAAGCTAAAACTTACCTACTTCAAGCCATCCCGAATGACATCTATATGCAAATAGATAGCATGTCAACTGCTAAGGACATGTGGGATGAAATTAGCCGAATGATGCAAGGCACAGAGGTGGGTGTCAAAGCTAAGAAAGCAAATACCTTAACCGCATATGACTCATTCAAGGCAAGAACCGGTGAAGAACTTCAAGAAACTTATCAACGCTTCCTCACACTTGTCAATGAGATGCGGAAAATTAATATCCATAAGACAAATATGGAGATTAATATAAGGTTCCTATCCTCCCTACTGCCCGAGTGGAAGAAGCTAGCTACTCAAATAAGGCAAAACAAAGATTTGGACGACATGAACATTCATGCCGTATTTGACAACCTTGCTCAACACATTGACGATGTGCATGAAAGCAAAAGCAAGGAAGCTCAGGAATCAGTTGCCCTTATTACTGACAAGAAGCTGAAGAAAGTCTCTAAGTCCAACAAGAAGGTCATCCTAACCTCCTCTTCCAATCAAGATGACGATGACTCGGATTCGGACCAAGAAATTAAAGACATGAAAAAACAGCTAGCCCTCATCACTCAAATGATGAAGAAAAAGTTTTATAGAAAGAAATCTTCTTCATCATCAAATGAGCAAAGAACCTCAACTTCCAAAGATAAAGGAAGTGTGTCTGAATCCTCAGAAGCTTGGACTACCCCCGAGCCTCAAAAATGCTATAACTGCGGCAAAGTGGGTCACTTCGCAAATGAATGTCGCCAGCCAAAGAAGAAGAACACACACCAAAGAGGGTAGCTAAATCAAAAGCTTCTAGTGAAATAAAAGAAACTTGGGTGATCAAAAGAGATAAGAGACAACAAACCCAATTAATTAAGATATGGGTACCAAAAACTAAGCTTGCACCAAAATTAGACTTATTCTCCAACATTGTTACAAATCCCATGTTTACATGGGACACTGAATCACCTTAGATTCTTCATTTGCAGAACCATCATGTGTGGTACCTAGACTCGGGTTGCTCCACACACATGACCGGACACAAAGCACTGTTGAGCAACTACACCGAACGATTCAGTGGGAAGGTTCGTTTTGGTAACAATAACTCTGCTTCTATATTAGGTTATGGTAGCTTAGTTCTAGAAAACTTCTCCATACAAGACGTGTCATATGTTAAGGGTTTGAGTCATAATCTGTTTAGCATAGGACAATTTTGTGATAAAGGCCTTGAGGTCAATTTTAGAGCTAAACAATGCAGTATAAATGACTCAACTGGACAGCCATTACTTGTCGGTTCTAGAAATTCAAATCTATATACAATAGATTTGAAAACAGCCAAACCCTCAACAACTGTTTGCTTGTTGTCAAAGACTTCTTTACAACAAAGCAATCCATGGCATCAACATCTCTCCCATTTAAACTTTAAGACTTTAAATAAGCTGCAAGTTGAACAGTTGGTCAAAGGATTACCAACTCTTCGATTTCAAAAAGAACATTTATGTGCAGCATGTGAATTAGGAAAGATGAAAAGAACGTCACATAGAACAAAAATGTTTCCTTCTACTTCACGACCTTTAGAAATGATACATATGGATCTATGTGGACCTATGCGTATACAAAGTATAAACGGTCGGAAGTATATCCTAGTTATTGTTGACGACAATACTCGCCATACATGGGTAAAATTCTTAAGGACCAAGGATGAAACACCAGAAGTGATCAAAACATGAAATGCCCTCTATTTGAACTGTTAAGTCTTCAGTGGTGGACATCAGGGGTTGTTCTGCTTCGCTTGATGCTTCATGTGTTTGCACGGTAGGAGTAGAATCTGGTGGACTTTGATTGCATGATTCGTTATATAAATCCTCAAATATGAGTAACCAGTCAGCTGCATCAGAGTTGCTCATGCTATCTATATGCTTGTTCGATGCACTATCGGTACAGGATTTTGTTGATTTATCATTATGCGTCACTACTCCTGTGACAATTTCAGGTTCTGAACTGCTACGTTCAGAAGCTATTGCGGTTGGAATTCCAGGTTCTAAACTGATATATTCAGAAGCAATTGAGAGTGGAGGAGCGGGTCCTGGACTGATTTGACAAGAAGCCATTGCGGGTCCTTCATCGAAAGTGACGTTAATGCTCTCTATCACTGATTGTCTATTTTTGAGATAGATCCGATAGGCCTTGGATATGGAGGAATATCCCACAAAAGTTCCTTCCAGAGCTTTTGAATCAAGTTTTCCTATATCTTCTCGATCATTGGCCACGAAGCATGTGCATCCAAAAATTTTCAAGTGAGCAATATTTGGCGTTCGCTTGTTGATCAGTTCATAGGGGGTCTTTCCAAAGCATTTGTGAATGTTTGTGCGATTTTGAGTGTAACACGCAGTATTCACGGCTTCAGCCCGTAGATAGTGAGGAAGGGTCGACTGGATCAACATTGTTCTGGCTGCTTCAATTAAAGTTCCGTTCCTTTGTTCTACGACCCCGTTCTGTTGTGGAGTTCTGGCTGCTAAAAATTGTTGTGAGATTCCAAGTGATTCATAGAATTTGGTGAGTATTTGATTTTTGAACTCAGTTCCATTGTCTGTTCTGATCACTTGAAATGTACTTTGGAGAAGATTCTGTGTGGATCTTACAAACGTCTGTATTAAGCCAGGAGTCTCATCTTTAGTTCGTAGAAAGCGTACCCATGTGTAGCGAGAGAAATCACCCACTATAACTAGAAGATATCTTCTACCATTAATACTTTCTGTCCTCATGGGGCCGCAGAGATCCATGTGAAGCAACTCTAGTGGTCTGGCCGAGGATGCAACATGTTTAGTGTGATGAGAAGCTTTCTTCATTTTTCCTTTTTCGCATGCTGAACAGACATTGTCCTTTCTGTACTTCAGAGATGGTAGTCATGTAACCAATTTTTCAGTAGACAGCCTGTTTAGGGTCTTGTAGTTAAGATGAGACATGCGGCGATACCATAGGTTGTTCTGAGTCTGAGATGCTCTAGACATTAAGCAAATCGTTGTAGAGGGTCTGATGATGCTAAGGTCAATTGTGTAGAGGTTGGTTTTTCTGGATCCAACTAAGAGGTGTTGACCATCTTCATTTATGATGCTGCATTTCTTTGCCTTGAATTGCACTAGTTGATTTTTGTCGCAGAACTGTCCAATGCTGAATAGATTGTGCCTTAGACCCTCAACGTAGGAAACATCTTTAATCGTCAGCTGGTTACATATTAGATCTCCATAACCGCGAATTATTGCTGACTCGTTGTTTCCAAATCGGACTTTTCCACCAAATTGTTTTGTATAGTTGCTCAACAGCTCTTTGTTCCCAGTCATGTGTGTGGAGCAACCTGAGTCAAGATACCACACATGTTGTACCTACAAAATACACTTAAGTAGTTTTAGGTACCCATTTATAAATGGGTCCTCCTCTTAGCGAGATGTTAGTAAAAAAGCGACTTGTTCCTATACTAGCTCGATCAGGTAATTTAGCGAAAGCGTTATTTACTAGTTTAGGAACCCAAATTTGTTTTATCCTACTGATCGTGTTCCGCTTGGGTTTGACTTTGGGTGTCCATGTTTGGGTAGGTATTTTTGCAGGTTTATTGTCTTGTAGCCGTTTAGATTTATTGGTAGGCGTGCTTCTTGGTTTCAGTTTTGAAGATTTGAATGTAAAGCTCTTGAAAGTAGGCAAATATTTATTGATAGAATCCGAAAATTTGGAACATGAACGATGCGGAATGTGAAAAGATTTCTTGAAACCACAGATCTTTCCCTTAGCCTCGTCTTTACTAATCCAAGTCTTCTTTAAGGATGAACATGTCGATACATGAGATGGAGGGTTAGTAAAACAAGGTAAAACACGACTAGTTTTCTCTTTTAAACTGGTTTTTGCCATAGTTGTTTGCTTAAGAAGAGAAATTTCTTGTTGAAGCTTATCCTTTTCACATTCGAACTGGTTCTTTTCATTTTCTAGGGATGACTGTAAATCGGCAATCTTCTTAATTATTTCAGGCATATAGCAGGTTGAAGTATCATTAGGTTCTCCTGATGAGCTACTTTCAGCAAATTGAGGGAAGACTGTTTCATCTTCAAGAGAATAAGAGATTTATCTTGTTTTATAGCTTTCATTCAGTTCTGTGTAATCGAAAGGTGTCTCAGTTGAGGAGGTATTCTTTCTCTTTTCATCTTCAAGTGCTTTCGTTTCTGATGCTCCAGTGAATCACATTAGTTGAGTCAGACCACGACCCATATACCTGATGTCATACCATTGTTTAGACGTAACTTTGCTCAGATAGCAGGGATTTTCGAATCCTATACCTGAACGAGGATCATAGAACTCAATATCTCTAGGTTGATTCAGGTAGATGGTCTCATCCGGTTGCCCTCTTTTGGTGAGATTATCTTCCAAGTTTTTGATTTTGGAATATAGCTTCGCTCGTTCCGCACTAATAATGTTAAATTTAGTTTCCCATGATTGACGATTTATATTGGAAGTTTCTAGGCTTTTGGTTAAATCATTAATTTTTGTCTTGAGTGACAGACTTTCAGATTCTAGTTATGTGACATTTTTCTTGGCATTTTCAGATCTTAGAATTAATATTACCCTTTCTTTTAGACTTTCTTTAAGGCAGCGCTCATTGTTTTCTAGCCAAGCTTCTAAGTCTTTGATGGTTAGTTTATCCTTCTTTCTATCCTTTTGGGAGGCAATGAAATCTTTTTGCAGTTGCATGTACTTGTGAAAGTTAGAAAGCGTTACCTCAACTTTGTCTTCTGGGGCGTTGCTATCAGTATCTAACTCTTCATTGGTAGTTTCTTCACCTTCGTCTTTCACCTTCACCATCAGTGCCAGATTCTCTTCCTCGCTGTGTGTGGAATCTTCTAGCCAGAAGTCCTGCTCCGCCATTAAGGCCACACCAGATTCCTTCTGTTTTGAGAGTTGCAGCTTTCTGGCATAGTAGTTTGCATCCTTCCTTTTTGGAATTCTACATTCTCTGGCTATATGACCTGGCTTCCCGCAGTTGAAGCATTTAGGTGCTGCGTCTTTGGTTCTAGCCTCAGTGGATTCTGATGGTTGGTCCTTATATTTGGCACTTGAGGTCCTCAATTTGTTGGATGATGATCCTTTCGTTTTGAAGAATTTATTTTGTAGAAGGTTGGTCATCAACGCCATTTGCTTTTTGAGTTCTTTCATTTCCAAGTCAGAATCAGAATCAGAATCTTCTTCTCCAGAGAGCGACTCCATCACTACCTTTTTCTTTGATATTTTCTTGAGCTTTAGTTAGGTTGCCTCACGCCGAGTTAGGTTCCACATCGTTTCTCAGGGAATCACCACTCCCCGACTGGACACAGCTCGCTACCGAAGGGCCCCCGGATTCGCCGATCCTTCCCGTCACGTGCAGACAAACTTCAACCTTGCCTCCTTGTGTAATCACCAAGTCCAAAGACAGAATTTGCAGTAAGGTTGCAGGAGATCACTTAAGGGTTAGGCTGTAATCGCAAGTGGAAGCGCAGGCAGCAAGATAACAAATATTCGCAAGTGAAAGCTCAGAACTCAAAGTAAATTGTTTCTGCTGTTTTTCGCAGTCTCCACACAATCCATGCATTTAACAAGTAACAATCATACCAAAATAGATCACACCAATCCATAATGATTAGCAACGTTCATAAGCTCAATTAGTATGATTCTATGCCATAAATATTCCCAAAATTCGGATCAAGGCACGTATATCACTTAGTTTCATTTTCAGCCATATATTTTCCATGTAGGGTGATTTCGCATATCCAGCATATTCCATATATAATTCCAAACGGTAAGTTGCCAGGAATGCAATCAATCAATGACTTTCTATATATAATTCCAGAACGGTATCTTCCCAGAATAAAATCAATCAACCATTGACTTTCCACATAATCATAAACCAATTTGCACAAGGACAGGATTTCGATTGACAATGCACATATAAAATCAAGCAAGATACATTTAGCATGATTTCTTTCCTAATTAGAGCAGATCTAAAACTGATTATTCACAAATCATGCACAGCTTATATAATCTTTCCATAAATAGCTCAACAGGAGATCTCGTCACAGTGTAAAGTTTAACAGGATATTCCAAACAGATTTTTCATGTATAGCAATATACTTACCATAAATAACTCTGCAGGATATTCCCTATATACGAGATTTCTATTGAATGATGATTATCAGGATATCACAGTTAAGCACATGATCACATTAAAATCAAATATTCGACATCTTTCAATAATCAACCATACATAAACATACTTGGTCGAATATTATCATACACTTAAACATCAAATCCGAATTTAACACGTTGTAGGCCTCACTATACATAATTATACGGAATCATCAAAACTCTCATACACATAAGACCGAAAAGGTCAACACCTCTCTATCGCTCTTGGGTACTTCAAAAAATACTAATCAACAACACCTTATGTTGATCATTCTCTTATTGACATATACGTCAAATTATCCAGTAAACGTGCCTGCAGCTGATGAAGAAGAAGCTGTAACAAGATGACATACAATGTCACTGAGCCATCCATATGAATGGTCCCTTCTTCCTTTTTACTTCTGTATGCGTTGTTGTGATATTCACATGCTAAGATCTGTATATAAATGAGTACGTGCTAGCATTTTTTCTTCCCGTTACTGAACTCCATTTTATATTGAACTTGCAGTGGAATCAACTTCTTTTTTAATGACAACTATGACAGCCATGATGATATGCTTGATGATTCCAGGTTAGCTACAGATTTGAAACATTTACAGAGAATCAACAATCTGATTATTCCATTTTCCAGGTACTTTGGCTAGAGAGAGCATTGGTTATAGAATTCTGTATTTTTTTTCATTTCTCTTATTTTATGGTTGCTGAACAAGGAATGCAGCGAAGGATTAAAAGTCGAGACCTAATTTTCGTACCATGCAATGTTATTAGGAGATCTCCTCTGTCTCCAAATATATTTGGATTTACCTGATGTCTTCAAGAAGCAATTATGCGACAAAACGATTGCATGAAAAACATTTAGATTTCGGAACAGATGATGCAACATGTTTTTCTACAATGGAATAACCTATTCATGATCTATCGGTATTCCTAGGAAGTTTTAACAACATATCTAGATTTTTCTTTCCCTCAGTAAATTTATCAATAATGCATTCTCTTTCTGCTAAAGAATTCTTAAGAACAAGGATATCACGAGACAAATCATTAACTTTTATTTCAAGTTCTTTACACTTGCATACATCTTTATCCTTAAGAATATCTGATCGAGCTGATCGAGTAATAAAATATAAAACGAATATCGTCAAACTATCATACGCTCAACAGGCAAGTGTACCTATCAAAAATAGCATAGAAATGGCAAGTATTCGAGTATCGAACCCAAAGGAACTATATGCTTTAGAAAAACGTCGTTTAAATATCCTAGTAAAATACTTTTTTGATTTGATAAAAATATAAAATAACGATAAACGATAAACACAAAAATAAAAGTTTGACAAAATAACGAGGTTGGGACGACTTTATGAAAGCAAAGTATTTGAGACTTCAAATCCCCCTAGCTCGACCGAAACGAGTGACAAATGTAATGAGATTTTATCTATCTATTAGACCGTGGAGATTCCTAAAACATGCGTACGAGTTTATATGACTGACGAAACTGCGCCTTATCACACGAGACTCGTAAACAACTAATCTTTAAATTAAATAGCCGGGCAAGCTTCCCCAACTATCTAACCGAAGATCGCATTCAAACACGATGAATCCCGCTATTAGATTTGACTCTAATCCGGCGGGGTAGTTCAACCTATCTCTAGCGATGAGTTTATTCCGCTCGTTTACAAGTGGTTTAATCGTCTGCCCCTCTCTCGAGCGTAGCGTACGATTCCCGGACTAAATCAACTTAACCACATAGACATGATCAAGTTAACTAGGCAATTTTAATCACATAGACATAATCAAAATCATATGCTTCATAAACGAGTCATAACAATATCAAAACATCAAATACACTTAACATACGTACGATCTCGCTAGGGTTCATCTAATCTCAAATACCACGAAATTTAGCTACTCATATGAAGTATTAACACGACGAGAAGCGTAAATAACAAAGAGAAAAACATAGTATCTTCCCTGAAATTCAACCCCCGTGTTAATCCCTTGTTGAGGACTTTTGTCGAGCAGGTGGTGGGCGTCTCAGCTTTTTCCTTATCTTGCCCTTCTTTGCACTGCCCGTTCGCTGCTCCTCCTAAGCCCGCAGCTGCCGCTCTCGAATTTCGCTACCGCCTATCCCACAGATCGCAGCCAGCCGCAGCTCACAATCACAGCCCCTTGTTCACAACCTATACTCCCCTGCAGCTCTCAGTTTACACACGGTCCTCTCCTTCTCTGATTTTTCCGCAAGCGTGAGGTTGAAGCTGGGAGGTAGTGGCTGAGTCTTGTTTCCTTGGTGAGATTTTGGGTCGATGGCCGTGAGAGATGTGTTCTTCAACACCTCATATGGATCTTCAGCCGTATGTCTCTGTAGGTGGCTCCTGAGAGCTTCGTGGGATTCGGATTGGGGGCCGAGCTCTCTCCCTTTTGCAAGCATGAGGTGTTTTTTTAAATAAAACCTTGACATCCGACACGAAATTAATGAACCGCGTGTAAAAAATCTTCCAAATCTCGCTCGACAAACTCAAAAGCATCGCAGCCCTCATAGATGTTGCAGTTGCAGCTCTTTACTTTGGTTTGTCCCTCGCGTGCGCGTGTATCTCTTTGATTATTTTTGTCCAACATAGCAAAGATAATGCCAAACCATGTAGTATAAGTCAAGCAGCTCACCTCCTCTTGCGGGTCCATCATTATCTTTAATTATAGTGTTTTCTTGATGGGCTGTAGCATGAGTGTGGCCTCATGGCTTAATGGGCAGATTGAATAATAAAAAGGCCTTTAATCGTGTTGAGTTGCTTGCTTCCGTTTTCAACTCCTTTTCGTTCGTTCGTCCCAATTCTCGTCCTATAGTCTTACAAAAGCATTAACACACGCAAAAGTGATAAAAACTATGCAAGACGACTCAATTGTATCCGAGAACAAACCATTTAATATAAAGATAAACGTACAAAAAATACGCTTATCAATATCTATCTCAATTTGCAATGATGCGTTCTCTAAATCACTTTGATGCTTTTTTCTAGCCAAGTCATCACGTTGTTTTACTAAATCCTTGGTCAATGATTTGACTGACTTGATTTTCACGTAAGCATTTTGAATGATCTCGCATAGTTCCTCCTTACTTTCCTCTACTTCAAAAACAGACGAAGCATTTTCAGAGTAGGTATCATTGTTAGCATATAAATCATTTATCATGCGAATTTTTTGAGTAGAAGATGAAATGGATACCTTTTTCTTGTCAGCCATGTATGCTACATCTTCATCTTCGGTCTGTTCCTCCTCTGAATCATCGAAGCTAGTTACCATGGCCTTCTGCTTCTTTCCTTTCTTATCTTCATTTTCCAAGGGGCAGTTTTGTGCAAAATGACCCGGCTTGTTACACCTGAAGCATCTTTGGGAATTGTTTCCTGATGAGGATATTCCTTTGTTTTTCTGTTGGAACTTGTTGAAATTCCCTTTGAATTTTCTTCTCAGTCGGAACTTCTCGAATCTTTTAGTGAGCATGACCAGTTCCTTCATCATGTCCTTCTCTTCATCATCCTCGTCAGAATCATCATTATCTTTTTGGGTTTTGAAGGCAATTTGTTTCTGTTTTCTAGCTTGGAACTTTTCAGTCAAAGAAGCTTGTGTCATCTCATATGAAGTAAGGGATCCGATTAGTTCGGAAATAGATAAAGTCTCCAGATCTTTTGCTTCATAGATGGCGGTCACTTTGGCATTCCACTCCCTTGGAAGTGATCTTAATATTTTTCTGACCTTGTCGCTTTCGGATAACCTTTTTCCGAGTGAGAACATCTGATTGATGATACACATGAATCTGGCATACATCTGACTTATGGTTTCATCAAATTCCATTGCAAATAACTCGTATTGATGTGTAAGGAGAGCGATTCTTTCTTGTACAACTCGAGCAGTTCCTTCATGGGTTACTTGAAGCATTTCCCACATATCCTTTGCGGTATCACAAGAACTCACACGGTTGTATTCTTCCCTTGTTAGAGAGCATGCAATCATGTTCTTAGCTTTAGCGTTACTCAAAATTCCTTGCTTGTCCTCTGGTGTATAATCAGCAGGTTCCTTGGGAGTTCCATCGTCTTTTAGAAACTCGCGTGGACCAGTAGTGATATTCTCCCAAAGATCGTAGTCAACAGCTAGTAGAAATTTCTTCATACGGTTCTTCCATATGGCATAGTTCGTTCCATCAAAGAGTGGTGGACGAGAATGAGACTATCCTTCTGCAAATACATCAAAACTCGAAGAAGCCATTAGATCTTTAACTAAGGCTTGTTAGGCCTGTCGTTTGAGAAACCTAGCTCTGATACCAAATGAAGTATAAAATACGCCTAAGGGGGGGGGGGGGGGGGGGGGGGGTTGGTGAATTAGGCTTATAAAAATTTGCTCCTTTTCGAAAATCCTTTTTGAGAAAATGTGATAACAGTGCAAGTGAGAAGATATATCCTAGAAATTATTATATATCTAAGTGATCTCGGTTAAGCTTTGAAAGCGTTTCTGAAGTTATCTCCTTATGCTTTAAAGACGTTTTAGGTTATGTCCCACATAAAAGTAAATAACTGAAAAGTAAAGTGAGACAGGAGTTTTTATAGAGGTTATATCCCCAAACGGGGTTTACTCCTCTCCTTGAGGTTTGTTCCTCAAGAGTTAAATCAATCACTAAATGCTTTACCGTTGCTGGTTACAAATAAGTGATTGATGCCCCTTACACAACCGAAACACGTTGAATACTATACCGCAGCTAGGTTGCCTCACGCCGAGTTTCGTTCCACGTCGTTTCTCAGGGAATCACCACTCCCCGACTGGACACAGCTCGCTACCGAAGGGCCCCCGGATTCGCCGATCCTTCCCTTCACGTGCAGACAAACTTCAACCGTGCCTCCTTGTGTAATCACCAAGTCCAAAGACAGAATTTGCAGTAAGGTTGTAGGAGATCACTTAAGGGGTGAGGCTGGAATCGCAAGTGGAAGCGCAGGCAGCAGAATAACAAATATTCGCAAGTGAAAGCTCAGAACTCAAAGTAAATTGTTTCTGCTATTTTTCGCAGTCTCGTTCCCCCTTTTCTTCTCTGAAGTGCTTGATATATAGATGCCAATGACGCCCAACACTCAATATGGAAAGTTAATCACAAGGATATTCCATTTTTGCACACAATCCATGCATTTAACAAGTAACAATCATACCAAAATAGATCACACCAATCCATAATGATTAGCAACGTTCATAAGCTCAATTAGTATGATTCTATGCCATAAATATTCACAAAATTCGGATCAAGGCATGGATATCACTTAGTTTCATTTTCAGCCATATATTTTCCATGT
Source organism: Lindernia subracemosa (assembly GCA_028392965.1). Taxonomy (NCBI): domain Eukaryota; kingdom Viridiplantae; phylum Streptophyta; class Magnoliopsida; order Lamiales; family Linderniaceae; genus Vandellia; species Vandellia subracemosa. The sequence goes on along the minus strand of JAQPCC010000274.1, from coordinate 23,240 downwards.
AGGATGATTTTGCATATTCAGCATATTCCATATATAATTCCAAACGGTAAGTTGTCAGGAATGCAATAAATCAATGACTTTCTATATATAATTCCAGAACGATATCTTGCTCAGAATAAAATCAATCAACCATTGACTTTCCACATAATCATAAACCAATTTGCACAAGGACAGGATTTCGATTGACAATGCACATATAAAATCAAGTAAGATACATTTAGCATGATTTCTTTCCTAATTAGAGCACATCTAAAACTGATTATTCACAAATGATGCACAGCTCATATAATCTTTCCATAAATAGCTCAACAGGAGATCTCGTCACAGTGTAAAGTTTAACAGGATATTCCAAACAGATTTTCCATGTATAGCACTATACTTACTATAAATAACTCTGCAGGATATTCCCTATATACGAGATTTCTATTGAATGATGATCATCAGGATATCACAGTTAAGCACATGATCACATTAAAATCAAATATTCTAGATCTTTCAATAATTAACCATACATAAACATACTTAGTCGAATATTATCATACACTTAAACATCAAATCCGAATTTAACACGTTGTAGGCCTCACTATACATAATTATACGGAATCATCAAAACTCTCATACACATAAGACCGAAAAGGTCAACACCTCTCTATCGCTCTTGGGTACTTCAAAAAATACTAATCAACAACACCTTATGTTGATCATTCTCTTGTTGACATATACGTCAAATTATCCAGTAAACGTGCCTGCAGCTGATGAAGAAGAAGCTGTAACAAGATGACATATACAATGTCATTGAGCCATCCATATGAATGGTCCCTTCTTCCTTTTTACTTCTGTATGCGTTGTGTTGATATTCACATGCTAAGATCTGTATATAAATGAGTACGTGCTAGCATTTTTTCTTCCCGTTACTGAACTCCATTTTACATTGAACTTGCAGTGGAATGAACTTCTTTTTTAATGACAACTATGACAGCCATGATGATATGCTTGATGATTCCAGGTTAGCTACAGATTTGAAACATTTACAGAGAATCAACAATCTGATTATTCCATTTTCCAGGTACTTTGGCTAGAGAGAGCATTGGTTATAGAATTCTGTATTTTCTTTTTCATTTCTCTTATTTTATGGTTGCTGAACAAGGAATGCAGCGAAGGATTAAAAGTTGAGACCTAATTTTCGTACCACGCAATTTGTTCGTAAAGCTCGAACTCGGCAATCTTTCGTCATATGTACTTTCGAATTGGTTGTGTTGCGTATGAGCCACAAGTGAAGTACATAGTATAGCAGTAGATTAGGTGATGAAAGAGATGTCTTGTACATTTTGTACTAACCAAGTGTACTGAGAAGTGGCCTTACTAGAAGATCGATACACTTGGTCTGGTACATATAACATATTTCAGTTAAGACATACAGTCCATATATATATTATATATATTTTCTCTTACATAGAAGTCGTCAACAAGAGAGTCGCACAACGCAACCGCAATATAAGCTAATACTTGCTGATCGATGTCAGCTACAAATCGTTTTGAGTGAGGTAAAAGAATTATTATTATTATTATTATTATTATTATTATTATTATTATTATTATTATTATTATTATTACAAAGATTGATACTGAGAGACAGGTACGAAGCTGAGCATGAAATGGAACGTTGAAAAAAGAAAAAGAAAATATTTTCTTATCCTTTTCATGCACTGCCTCTTCCCTGGCTCTCATATCCTATCCTCTATCAACATTCACCCTCTCTCTATCATTAACTGCACATTTTGAAATATAAAAAATTTGTGTCTCCTGATCCCAAATGATTTATTGATTCGCATTTTTGGTGATTATAGTAATGTATTAAATATATTTCTTGAATTTTTTATTCCGATTTATTTGGTTTGCTGAATGTTATGCATTTTGCTTTTACTACTCTCACGCTGATACTCCAATCCATTTTCTTGTTTTGTTCTTCAATATCCTATAACCGTTCCCTCCCAAGACTCGTCTCAAAAGTCTAATCTTTTGTTATCTTTTGGCTAGACAGTAATGCAGAACAACTTCATCACAAGATTCATAAACAAAGCCTGATGAAGAATCGCATAATGAAAAGGATGGTCGAGTGATATGGAACTACTGAAGCAAGTTGGTGTGTGTTAGGATATTTGATTAATCCCGATAATATTATTGCCCGAGAAATGACGATAAAATGAAGAAAAATAAATATGACAGTGAACGCGAGAATTTACGTGGTTCGGTCGGAATGAACTACGTCCACGGGCCGGAGGGTAGAACTTCTTTATTATGTGGAGTGATTACAGACACGTACACCGGACGTGATACACAAAAAATATCTTCACTGACAAGGAGAAATAAGCTATAAAAGAAATGCTCGGGAAGATCTTGAGGTGATGTTTTTCTTTCGTCCTTCGCTGTCTATTTATAGGCAGATGATTATGTTTAATCATAACAAAGCATTAAATGCTTTGTTACGATTTTCTTCCGCCGTCGTTCGCACTGCCCAAGGTACATCATTGCACTGCCCAAGAAATATATTTGCACTGCTCAATGAAGACTAATGAAACTTATGTGGGCCCCATCATTTATGTCACCTAACAATCTCCACCTTGACTTAAATGCGATAGACTTTTCTCCACCTTGATCTTAATTCCGTAAATTACTCCACCTTAACTTAGTAATCCTTTGTCTCTATCTCCCTCCGGTCATAGCCCCAACGGGCTAGTTCACCATTTCTGAAATACCGATATGCTTGAACTTGGAGATTGGAAGAGCCTTCGTAAACATATCTGCAGGATTATCCTTCGTGTTGACCTTCTTGATAAACACCTTCTTGTCTGCAATGATATCACGGATAAAATGATACTTAATATCGATATGCTTAGTCCTTTCATGATACATCTGATCCTTAGCAAATGAATTGCACTTTGACTATCACAGTAAATAGTAATAACTCCCTGTTGCTGAGCTAATTCGGTGAATAACCCCTTCAACCATAAAGCTTCTTTGATCGCATCAGTAATAGCCATATATTCTGCTTCAGTAGTAGATAACGCCACTACGTGCTGTAGAGTAGCTTTCCAGCTAACTGCACAACCTCCAATAGAGAATACATAACCTGTAAGAGATCGCCGTTTATCGAGATCACCGGCGTAGTCTGAATCAACGAAACCAACGAGAGTATCACTGTTCCTGACAAGCTCCAAACATGTGCTTAGAGTACCCTTCAAATATCTGAGGATCCACTTCACTGCTTGCCAGTGCTCTTTTCCTGGAATAGCCATATACCTGCTAACAACACTAACAACTTGTGAAATATCAGGACGTGTACAAACCATTGCATACATAATACTGCCGACTGCACTCGAGTAAGGAACTCGTGCCATATACTCTTCTTCCTCTTCTGATGATGGTGACTGAGCAGCAGATAGCCTAAAATGGCTAGCGAGAGGAGTGCTGACTGGTTTGGCATCGTGCATGCCAAATCTCTCCAAAACCTTCTTAAGGTAACTCTCATGGGTCAGGTGTAACTTACCAACTCCTCTATCACGTCTAATCCCATACCAAGAATCTTCTTAGCTGCTCCCAAATCCTTCATCTCAAATTCACCGTTCAATAAGGCCTTCAACTGGTGAATTTCTGCAAGATTCTTAGCCGCAATGATCATGTCATCAACATATAATAACAGATAAATGAACGAACTGTTATTCAACTTCCGGAAGTAAACACAACTATCATACTTGCTCCTGGAGAAACCATGACCCAACATAAAAGAATCAAACCGTTTATACCACTGTCTTGGAGACTGCTTTAATACATACAAGGATTTCTTCAACAAACAAACTTGGTCTTCCTTTCCTTCAACCATGAAACCTTCAGGTTGGTTCATATAGATCTGTTCATCTAAATCGCCATGTAAGAACGCTGTCTTGACGTCAAGCTGTTCTAACTCCAAATCATACATGGCAACAAATGCAAGTAATACACGAATAGAGCTATGTCTAACGACAGGTGAGAAAATATCATTAAAATCAACACCTTGTACCTGACTATAGCCTTTCGTGACTAATCGTGCCTTATACCTTGCATCCTCCGAACCAGATAAACCTTCTTTCTTCTTGAAGACCCTCTTACACCCGACTATTTTCTTCTTCTTCGGCGGCGGCACAAGAATCCAAGTACCATTCTTGTGCAGAGACTCCATTTCTTCATTCATCGCTACCAGCCATTTATCAGAGTTGACATCTTGAATTGCCTCAGAATATGTAGAAGGTTCACCGCCTCCACCTGTTTATTGTGCCACTGATAAAGCATACGAAACTAAATTCACGTACCGCTGTGGTAGTCGAATCTCCCATCTCTGTCTATCTCTGGCTATAGAATATGCCTGCTCAATGCCTTCATCGTCAACGAGATCTGAATCGAGTTCTTCTTGTTCTAGCTCATCATCATGATCTGTTGAACTCGTAGCAGGATCATCTGAAGAATCTTTGTTGTTGATCTCGAGCTCCACCTCGTTCTGTACACTATCCTTCTTTTCTTGATTACAAGGATTAAAAGACTCTTTTGTAGGATATAACATAGATGACTCGTCAAACGTAACATCTCTGCTAATTACGAATTTGGGTGATTTGGGATCAGGATTATATAATCTATATCCTTTCACCCCTGAAGCGTAACCGAGAAAAATACACTTCTTAGCTCTAGGCTCTAGCTTTCCCTCGTTCACGTGCAGCTGAGCACCCAAATATTCTTAAATTAGAGTAATCAGCAGGAGTATCTGACCATACTTCCTCGGGAGTCTTGAAATTGAGAGGTGAACATGGTGAACGGTTGACAGTAGAACATGCTGCCGCAATGCTTCTGCCCAAAAATCATTTGTCAATCCAGCATTAGAGATCATATATCGAGCTCTCTCTAAAAGAGTCCGGTTCATGCGCTCGGCAACACCATTTTGTTGAGGCGTCATTCGAACAGTGTGATGTCGAGCTATTCCTTCATTCTTGCAGAATTCGTCGAAGTCGCTTCCGCAAAATTCTAAGCCATTATCTGTCCGCAACCGCTTGATCTATTTTCCTGTTTGCTTTTCAATCAAAGGTTTCCATTGTTTAATTGTTAGGAAAACATCACTCTTCTGTTTAAGAAAATAGACCCAGACTTTCCTTGAAAAATCGTCAATGAAAGTCAACATGTATCTTGCACCACCTTTGGACGGAACACGGGAAGGACCCCATAAATCAGAATGAATGTAGTCCAAAGTACCTTTCGTCTTGTGGATGGCTGGCGAATTGAAGCTGACTCGTTTCTGCTTCCCAAATACACAGTGTTCGCAAAAGTCCATCTTATCAGTACTTTGACCGTAAAGTAGGCTCCGCTTGCTCAGAATCGTCAAGCCTTTTTCTCCCATGTGTCCGAGAATCATATGCCATAATCTCGTGGTATCAACCTCCGGGGATGTCGAGACTGCAGCGGAACTTGTAACAGTAGTTCCCTGCAAAATATATAAATTTCCAGACCTGCAAGCTTTCATCACGACAAGGGCACCTCGAGCAATCTTCAGAACTCCACCTTCACCTGAGAACATGCACCCTTGAGATTCAAGTGTACCTAAAGAGATAAGAGTTCTCTTCATATCTGGAACATGTCTGACTTCTGTGAGTGTTCGGATGATTCCGTCGGACATCTTGATTTGAACTGTACCTTTACCAATAACTTTACAAGGAGCATCATTCCCCATCAAGACGTATCCACCATCGAAAGCTTCATACGTGGAAAAACAGTCTCGGATGTGGCTTATGTGGTAAGAACAATCCGAATCCAAAATCCACTCACTATCAGACCTAACAATATTTGCAGTTGCTACAAAAATAGTTCCATCGCTCTCATCTGCAGCTACACTCGCTTCGGCGGGTTTAAAATTATTTTGCTGATTATTTCTCTCCTTATTTTTCAATTTATAACAATCATCTTTGATGTGACACTTTTTCTTGCAAAATTACAGATTTTATTTCTGTATCTGGATTTTGACCTACCCTTAGATCTGCTATTATCAGCATCTCTATATTCTGGCATACCCCGTGCAAACAAACCCTCTGCTTGGTTACCACTAGTTTCCCCCCATTATATCCCTATCTATCTGCTTTTTCGACTGTAATGCAGACTTGACACTACTATAGGAGATAGTATCTTTTCCATATATTATAGTATCACGAAAATGTTTTAGGGATGAGGAAAATGAAGACAACAATATTATGGCCTGATCTTCGTCACTTACTTCAACTTCTACGTTCTTCAAATCAATGATGATTGAATCGAATTTATCGAGATGCGAGAGTATAGAAGTACCTTCCGTCATTCTCAAACTGTATAGCTTCTGCTTTAGATAAAGCTGATTCTCCTTAGTCTTCTTCATGTAGATAGCTTTCAACGAATCCCACATATCCTTGGCCGTCGTCTCCGTAGCAACTTCTTATAAAACCTCGTAAGAGAGATTCAGGATAATTGCCGATCTGGCTTTCTTGTCCAATTCTTTAAACTGGTCAGCTGTCATTTCTGCAGGTTTCTTCTTGTCTCCTTCGAGCGCCGCCTCACAACCATCTTGAATGAGTATGGCCTCCATCTTGAGACTCCACATTGCAAAGTTGACATTTCTATCGAACTTTTCAATTGACAGTTTTGTTATCGTCATGGTGGCGAAAAATAAATCGGGGAGTTGGCTCGCCCTAGATCGTAAAACCTTTTTGATATCTTTTCTGATGTGGAAGATCAGACAAAGTTGCAACCACAGAGCATACTAAGAATACCGACAAGGCGAGGCTCTGCTACCAATTTGTTAGGATATTTGATTAATCCCGATAATATTATTGCCCGAGAAATGACGATAAAATGAAGAAAAATAAATATGACAGTGAACGCGAGAATTTACGTGGTTCGGTCGGAATGACCTACGTCCACGGGCCGGAGGGTAGAACTTCTTTATTATGTGGAGTGATTACAAACACGTACATCGGACGTGATACACAAAAAATATCTTCACTGACAAGGAGAAATAAGCTATAAAAGAAATGCTCGGGAAGATCTTGAGGTGATGTTTTTCTTTCGTCCTTCGCTGCCTATTTATAGGCAGATATTATGCTTAATCATAACAAGGCATTACGATTTTCTTCCGCCGTCGTTCGTACTGCCCAAGGTACATCATTACACTGCCCAAGAAATATATTTGCAATGCTCAATGAAGACTAATGAAACTTATGTGGGTCCCAGCATTTATGTCACACCTAACAGTGTGATTGTCTCGGCCCATTATACCATAGATACCCATTATATTGATGCATATATTAATCTCCGAGGAGTAGATATTGAACTCGGACCGCTTTAAATAATGAAAAGCCTATTAAAGTTGGCTTTTGATTTGAAACAATAATATGCTTATCATTCTTGTTACACCAGTTTTGCTACAGTTTATCAACTTAATAACAAAGACAATAGCATACCATTCTTGCTTAGCATGGTTAGGTTAGGAGGATTAGATACATTAATAGCAACACAAAAAAGAAAAGATTTATTATTCTTTATTTACAAATGCTTGTCAAAGAGAACCAACCGCTGATATAATTAACGCCCATAACATTTTACTCCATTGGATTAGCCCACCAAATGAACATGGTATATATACTGTAGCTACGGTTTTCATCCGATAAAAGAATAATCCGCAATAAGAACATAAAACTAAATTGCCAGTAAAAGATATGAAAATGGCTTGCCATAAACTTCATGCAAAACACACACACGTGAACTAACTGGTCAATAAACTTATAAAGAACTGGCTTGCCATAGGCAATGAAGACAAAATGTAGAAACTCATCGAGCTCCTTCACTAGCCTTTAGTAGACGTCTTGACAATGTAAGATAAAGAGTGGCAAAATAAGAGACGGAAGCCTTTAGTTTTCGTTTCTTGACAACGTAAGATAAAAGAGTGGCAAAATAAGAGACCGAAGTCGCAAGTGAAGTTACTATGAAATGGGAACCAAAGATATCGTCGTAGCTAGCTGATGAAAAAACAGACATACTTGCATATATAGCTGTTGAACAACTAAAGTTCATGTAGCAGTTTCTTTGCAAATCGTAGTTGAAAAATTAATTCTGTAAAATATGTTTGGCTTGCTGTATTGGATCGTTCGTTTGTAAATGGAAACTAGACAAGAAGAATCAAAACAACACAATCTTAATCAAGATAATCAAAACTACTCTAGTACTTGTGCGCAAATTATTAATTAAATGACAAACTGCAAGAAAATGAAGAGGCAAAATTATATAAAAATAGATGGAGGAGCCAGCTTAGTTAGTTCCGCAAGCTACGACAGTGACTCTTCCCAGAAATCAGAGTAAATGCTGGAGAAACTTTGCCAACAACTCTCTTGATCCTACTCTCTCTCATATCACAGTGAACTTCTATAATATCATCTTCTTCTCCCATTCGTGCTACAAAGACCAATTCTTCGTTTCCTGTATAAGTCGCTCTGAGAGTACTACGAAACAACCATCGGTCAACAAACTCTCCTAACCAAATGTTGCACCAATATTCCCATGTCCCTGCACTGTAATCATTCGATAACAAAATCCTTAGTCTCCTTTCTTTTCTAAAATTTGATAGCAGATGGACCAAGCACAACCTTCCCTTCAGCTCCGCCAAATATCCTCGAACATACAGATTGGAATTTTTGCATATGTTTATAGAAAAGGGCATAGTCACAAATTTTTCCTCGTTTAAATCGAAAGAGACGACTGCGAATTCGACATCTCCCGCATCTTTATTCGGCAACCAATGTATCATATCATTGGCAGCAACCCCGGTTTCGTTTCTCACAGAACACGGACATCTCTTTCGTGTTTTCGTCCACGAGGAATTCACTTTTGCAGTCGAATAGACCTCACAGTTCATGGAGTTGGCATGCAACTCGTCGTGGTACAGGTGCACGACTTTATGTTCATCGCTCTTAGATGAATATCCAAAACCATATATGAAGTAAGTACTGCTGCTATTAGTAGAGGAGGAGTCGTCTGAGCCCTTGGGCAGCTCCTGGATTTTATCGGTTTCTATGTCGTACAAGTACGGTCGAGTCTTCGTATAGCTGTCATAGAAGAGTAGATTGCCAGATGGACAAGGAGACTCCAGAAAGCCGTTTCTGGCAAGACAATGCGGCAGTATGAATTCTTTGATTAGGGTTCCGTCTGTATCGGTCATCTGACAACGTAGCTCGCATTCTACGACATCCTTGTTACTATGATTCTCCCATGAGCGTTGGTACATGTGCAAGATCCAACGTTGCTGTCTCGTTCTCCGCTTCCAATTCCTGCGCATCTCCTGAAAAGAGGGATCATTGTATAGCGTGGAAGTGGATCTCCAACGGCGGGATACGCAGTTCAATCTCGTTAGGGTTTTCCTGGGAAGCCTTATCAGTATTTCAACAGCTACATCATATGGAAGAAGATCAAACATCGTAGCCGCTCGTTTCTTGTACGTTCTAGCTAGGGTTTTAAGACTGATATATATTTCCTTAAAAAAAAAAGACGTATATATATATATATCCAAAATGGGCATACACGATATTTGGGCCACAATGCTCCTTCGATTGCTGTAAATTTAAAATGATTGGGCTATTTAGCTTCGAGAATTATCGGGCCAAAACTCTCCTTTTAATTTTTAGTTCGCGTAACTTTTTTTATTTTACGATGTTGACCTAACTATACTAAGATTCTTGTAAAATTTATCATCTTCATCTATTCACAGCATTTTTCTCACAGTAATTCTGATCAATGTACCGCTTTGAAACTAACTGTGGCTTTTAATTGTTCGTTGATTGAATTTTCGAATTTTTTATCCCACGTTTCTCCTTGGAAGGATATTGTGACATTATCCCAGATTTATTTTGTTGATCTTTATGTTATTTTTAGGCAGCTTTGGACTTCGAAAGTTCTGTTTATGATAATATTTTAAAAGACGTCGCATACTATCAATTGTTCTTATATTGTCGAACTTAAATCGATATCTCATGTTTGGACGAAGGCGCACCGATAAGGAACATCATCTTTTTATATTTTATAAATTTCGTGGGATTCGTGTCGAAATATTTTATGATGTTTTGTCGGAATTATTTTTTTTATTTTTTTCTTTTAGAATTTATTTTTGTTAGCAAAACTATGGTTTTGATTTGTATGGCCGGATATTCTCTAGAATCGTGTAGTTGGAATTCACTTTCCGAAGAAAATATTTGGATCTTTTGCTTGGGTTACACCAAATCTGTCCCGTGATAAGACTAGAGAGACTGTTGTGTTTGTTTGAGTTCTGTGTCATTGTGTTGAGTGTTTCGATGCTTATTTATAACCCAAAATAAGACTGGTTGTGTCCGTTCATAAGCATGCATGTCCCTTCAGAGATTGTATTTTTTGAAATAGACACATCCTTTCAAAAGGTGATACCTCTTTGGGTGTTATACCTCTTCGGCTGTTTAGGGTTTTCGAGTGGTGAGGTTTCGGGTCGCTGCCCCTAGACCCCACTAAGGGCGCTGCCCTTAGAATCCCGCTAGAGGTGCTTCTCCCTTGAGCCCCCGCATGCTTTTAGGGTTTCGAAATAAAACGATCTACGAGCGTGCACTCTGCACCTCCTTACTCGTATGTGTTTTATTTTCTAATTACACTAAAATATATAACAATCCTCCTCCATTTTAGTGCAATTCCTTTAAAACAAACAACTCAAAAACACAACTTTTGCATAAACGAAAATATCATAAAAGATTGAATTTCCATCTTAGTACACTACACATTCCAAATATCGAGAGAAGATAGGATGTTCTAAGAATTGAACCATTCGACCCATTTGAATACATGAAGGTATCGTACACACAAGTTTTCAGAATAAATAAAACTAAAATCTAACACTATTTATAAGTCATGTGTCCATATCCATTCATGAATGTATATCAAACTACGTCCAAAGTTTCTTGAAGCGGCAAAACTTCATATTCACATAGGTAGCTTATTTTGTCATGCATCTGCACCTGCACTTTCAAAGGAGCTATTAATATTATACTTCAACCTACTGTCATGCAGATCCGAGCACATATCTTTGGGATGATATGTAAAACACTCTGTACTCCAAGTTCTAAGGGTAAGCTTTCCACATTGAAGGAAATTGGGTATCTTACCATTAGAAATTATACGGACTTTAATCGCATCCCTATTGCAGATTTATTAACTAGATCTCTAGCCAACCCCTTCGTCAAATGGTCCGCTAAGTTTTCTTGTGATCTAACATAGTCAACAAATATCACCCCATTTGTTAGCCACAATGGATAGAGACATGTGGTATAGGTTTCGTCAAATACAGGTATTGGGTTGAAACCTCATCCCTAGAATCCTCAATTAGATATAACTGAAAATCTGGTTCATATGAATTTTGTTTCCTTTCCCTTTTGCTTTTCCTAAGTTCAATTGACTTGTTACTAGTCAATTCAAAACTTTCCTCCTTTTCACTTGTGATTGAAATCATGTCCTTGGGTCTAGGTGTAGTAGAGAAACGATTCTCATCAAAAATTGTATCTCTCGACTCAACTACGATGTTAACTGAAATAGAGTCATTAGGTTTAATTACATAGAACCTATAAGCCTTGGAATGCTCAGCATAATCAATAAAGATACAAATACCTCTTTCACCCAAACGTCTCCTTTTGGGTTCGGAAAGTTTTACAACAGTCCGACAATCCCAAACATGAAGATAATTCAAGTTTGGCTTCTTTTTGAACCAAAGTTCATAAGGAGTCAATTTGTTCCTTTTATTTGGAACTCTATTAAGCAAATAACAAACTGTCAACATATCTTCACCCCAAAATCCATCACTTAATCCAGAATAGGATAGCATGTAATTAACCATCTCTTTTAGGATTATTGTTAGGAATATTTTCTAGTGTTCAATAATCATGTTATCTTTGTCTAGGGACTTAATTGTATTTTATGTAAATATAGGGACTAAAGTGTAAATATATCAAAGTATGCTTTGGTATATATAGGGCAAGTGTGTGTAAAATACACACAACTTGAGTTTTAGTTTCTCTCACTAGATTAGATTTCTCTCTCATCATTAGCTTAATTAGGGCTTAATTGTAGAGAGAGAAAGTGAGGTATATTGTAGAGAGAAACTTGGATTGCAATGAAGATTGATTGAAGATTTAATCCATAAGCTTCCGCGCATATCATAAAAGGTAATCTCGATCGATCTTAATTCTCAAGTTTAATCATATGTTGGATGAAATCTGGGAATTACATTTTGTTTCACTGCTAACCAGGGAGGACCCGTCCAAAAATGGGTACCAAAGTCCCGATAATTTGTTTTGCAGTTTTCCGATCATACATGGTAAATAGACGACGATTGCTCCACATATATGGTCGGTATGCGATGATGAGCAGTCGCACAAGACCCCGACACGTGCGGTAGTCAGTTTGCTCCACACACGTGATCGGCATGTGACGTGAGCAAACACACAAAATGAAGACTATTCCAAAGCTCTTGAGTTGACATTGTTTTTATTTTTATCTTTTCGTCAAAAAGAAAAGGCCATAAAAAAAATAATATATTAAAAAAAAAAGGCCATAATAAAAAAAAGGGGCCATAAAAAAAAAAAAAACGGGCCATAAAAAATAAATTAAATAAATAAATAAATAAAAAATGAAAAAAAAAACCGAGAAGAACTTTTGAGCTACAATGTTCAAAGAAGGCCGAGCCGATTACAAAATTCAAAAAGCGCTTGGATTTCGGGGAGTCAAACTCTATATATTATGTTTTTGATTTTCATAGGGAGTTCGACTTATTATAAATAGCGCTTACCTTTACAGAATATTCGGTCTTCATATTCTATATTCTTTTTGGGGGAGTGGATAGATAGATAGGCAAGGCGCATGAATTTCAAAAGAGCATATTACCATAGTTCTAATATAAAAAGCGTATATGTTCGAGGGGGAGTGAGACTTATAAGTGCAAAAGGCACATTTATTGGCGAGTGTCACTTCAAATTCAAAAGGCGCTTGATTTTTTTCGTAATATGTAACTTCTCAAAAAGCGCATCTATTTAGGGGGAACACGGGCATCACATTAGAATTAGCGCAAGTATTTAGGAGGAGTGTTACCTAAAAACAGCGCTAGTGCTTAAAAGGGAATGCCCTAAAGACAACCTTCATGCTTTGAAGAGGGAGAGCTACCTAAATGCCAACAAACGCATGGACACAAAAGAGTTGTTCACATACCTGTTTCAAAGGCTCTGTAGACCCAACTGATCCTAACCCAGGAACAAACCCCGAGTGTATGTGAGGGTATTGAGCGTATCACGATGACATCCTTACAACTCAACCACAAACTATCCGGGCCATAACCATATAGGTACAGGACTGATTTATCAGATCCCGGGTAGAAGACGCTTCATCTGGTCCAAAGGCGCATGCACGACCCTTTCTAGCTACTCATTTGTCTCCCTAAAGACAGATGTTTCAATATCTCACGGGAAACCGCATATGCTATCACCGTTTCATTTGGAAACGGGAGATATTGAACAAAGTGGTCCACAGCCCCACACCACGACTTTCTTGAACACGTAAATGTCTAGTGTGTCCTCATAGCCTAAATGTTTTTTTTTTTTTTTAAATCTTCTAGGACACATACATTCTTTTACACACATATTGCAGGTCTACGTGACCATGCCAGAACTTCTGTAGACGCATCATTCAATGATGTGCTTCTATGATAAGAAGAAAGTCCTGCCGTTGCAACATCAAAACAACAACGGTAGCAGGCCATCTTCTGGAGCACGACTCCAGAACGATGACAACGGGATGCCTATGTGGTCCCGTAGTCCCTTCAAATGCAAGTCTGTGTGACTTCGCATCAACGACCAAGAGTGACATCAAGGGATGTCTCACGATGATCGGTCGTCTGTCCCGTTTTCAGGTACTTCATCCGAAATTCAATGCCAACACGTTCAGCGTACACAGGATCGCCTTGATCACACAGCATGACGATACAAATGAATCGCCATGAGGGGGAGAAGTATATCAAGGAGGCGAAACACGTGAATTCATTAAAGAAGCCAAGCTTTCAATGCACGTGCTGAACCACAGCAAACAAGACCTCTCTCCATGGTTCGAGCGTACACGAAAAGTCAATGCTGACGATCCACGCGGCTCTGATATACGCAAGAATGACTAAAGATATCAAGAAAGAAAGAATAGAGGAAGACAAATTATCTTCTATTGCCTCGACTAAATTTGGTTCTACCTCTATTCCTAATCCAAAAATACCCAAAGTCATTCTAAAATCAAAATTAAGGAAAGAAGCTACTAAAACTAAAGTAGACAATAATTATACATTCTCTATTAAAACTGAAACGTTCAAAAGTAATAATTGTCTAAACAAAAGTAGCTCATTTAGTACACATTACAAAGTGAATGATGTGAGTCTAGAAGGTAGGAAATATGACACTTCTATACTTAATGCTATTGATTCTATAAGATCGTATTCCTCTCTCAAGTACCCGGTCAAAGTCAAATCCGAATTGCATTTTAAGCGACTGGCGAAAGAGAAAATTTTATCTTCTACAAAAAGACACACATTCACCGATGCTGAAAAGTTAAATTTCAAAAAGGTACAACAAATTTGGAAACCTAAGCTACAAATGGAAATAAGTAGTCCTCGACAAATGTGGATTCCTATGACTGCTTTATGTGATAATTTTGCTTCCAAATTTGAACCTTATATGCATAATTGTTTCACTGCTAACCAGGGAGGACCCGTCCAAAAATGGGTACCAAAGTCCCGATAATTTGTTTTGCAGTTTCCCGATCATACATGGTAAATAGACGACGATTGCTCCACATGTATGGTCGGTATGCGATGATGAGCAGTCGTACAAGACCCCGACACGTGTTATAGTCAGTTTGCTCCACACATGTGATCGGCATGTGACGTGAGCAAACACACCAAATCAAGACTATTCCAAAGTTCTTGATTTGACATTGTTTTTATTTTTATCTTTTCGTCATAAAAAAAAACCATAAAAAAAAGAGGCCAATAAATAAAAAAAGAAAAGAAAGAAAAGGCCACAAAAAAAGAAAAAAAAAAACAGAAAGAAAAGGCCATAAAAAAAATAAAATAAAAAAAAATAATAAAAAAAAATTGAGCTACAATGTTCAAAGAAGGCCGAGCCGATTTCAAAATTCAAAGTGCGCTTGAATTTCAGGGGAGTCAAACTCTATATCTTAAGTTCTTGATTTTCATAGGGAGTTCGACTTATTATAAAGAGCGCTTACCTTTACAGAATATTCGGTCTTCATATTCTATATTCTTTTTGGGGAGTGGATAGATAGATAGACAAGGCGCATGAACTTCAAAAGAGCGTATTACCATAGTTCTAATGTAAAAAGCGCATATGTTTTAGGGGGAGTGAGACTTATAAGTGCAAAAGGCACATTTATTGGGGAGTGTCACTTCAAATACAAAAGGCGCTTGATTTCTTCGTAATATGCAATTTCTCAAAAAGCGCATCTATTTAGGGGGAGCACGGGCATCACATTAGAATTAGCGCAAGTATTTTAGGGGAATGTTACCTAAAAACAGCACTAGAGCTTAAAAGGGAATGCCCTGAAGACAACATTCATGCTTTGAAGAGGGAGAAATACCTAAATGCCAACAAGCGCATTGACACAAAAGAGTTGTTCACATACCTATTCCAAAGGTTCAGTAGACCTAACTGATCCTAACCCAGGAATAAACCCCGAGTGTATGTGAGGGTATTGAGCGTATCACGATGACATCCTTACAACTCAACCACAAACTATCCGGGCCATAATCATATAGGTACAGGACTGATTTATCAGATCCCGAATAGAAGACGCTTCATCTGGTCCAAAGGCGCATGCACGACCCTTCCTAGCTACTCATTTGTCTCCCTAAAGACAGATGTTTCAATATCTCGCGGGGAGCCGCATATGCTATCACCGTTTCATTTGGAAGCGGGAGATATTGAACAAAGTAGTCCACAGCCCCACACCACGACTTTCTTGAACACTTTAATGTCTAGTGTGTCCTCATAGCCTAAATTTTTTTACATTTTCTAGGACACATACATTCTTTTACAAACATATTGTAGGTCTACGTGACCATGCCAGAACTTCTGTAGACGCATCATTCAATGATGTGCTTCTATGATCAGAAGGATGTCCTGCCGTTGCAACATAAAAACAACAACGGTAGCAGGCCATCTTCTGGAGCACGTGTGGTGACCACCCCAAACACACACCTAAAGTGACTCTAACGACACTAACTCGAGAAAATAAATTGCGTGAGTTTCGTTTAAAACTCGTCAACAATCCCTGAAGTAAATCAAAAGATACTCACATCATGGGTATCATATAACCAAATGACGTCTCAACAAGACAAACACCAAACTAGTCACGAATCCCACATACACATCCTGACTCGACCAACACAAGATATACGTAGACTCAAACAAAACCATACGTCAAGACAAATTTACACAACCTCACGATCACACACAACCAAAACATACACATCAGGTGCAGCAAAAGAGACTACCCGCCACACAGGTCGTCATCCATGTACAGTCCACCTCAAAAGCCCGTGGAAGCTCCAACGACCAGCCTCGCCATCTAAGTCACTCAAGCAATGTCATCTCGCTCACCTACAACGCATGAACTATATGAGCTAGAAGCTCAGTAAGTAAAAATCATGCATGCTCGTGAATATGTAAATCCTCATCATATGCATAAACTACATGTGACTCGACATCTCAAAATGAATCATCTATCTCATCCTCTGTCTGGGCCCGTGGCTAAAATACTATGCACCACCAAGAGCTCAATAAATCATCTGACAGTGGCCCACTCTGGGTAGCCAACACTAGGTCTCCCTAGGTCGCTCCTTCCCAGGTCGCCCCTCCTGTCGCGGTCGCCTACGCTGGTAGCCCACGCTGGTAGCCTACGCTAGGTTTCCCTAGGTCGCCCCATCCAGGTCGCCCCGTCCAGGTCGCTCCTACCGCATCAATATTATGGCAGTGGCCCACTCCAGGTAGCCTACGCTAGGTCTCCCTAGGTCGCTCCTTCCTAGGTCGCCCCTTCTGCTTCAACATATGACGGTAGCCTACTCTGGGTAGCCTACACTAGGGTCTCATACCCTAGGTCGCCCCTGCCCAGGTCGCCCCTTCCGTCGATGGTGCACTAGTAATAACCACATACACCTCAACTGCATGCCAATAATCGGCACAGATACATCGCTCCCCGGCGATTACGACTATGCATGGCAACACTCAACATTACCCAATAATATGTATGCATATGTATATGCCGTGAATGGTATGCTCATGAATTCATGTAGCTCATATGCAAATATCAATCAAACAAATATAACATCTTCACATAAAATCATCGAAACATCGAAGCATGTATATTATCAAACACCGAATACTATGTACATGCGTCGTAGTTGGATTTTCACTTACCTGAGTAGTTTCTGAATTTTATTCAGCTTAAATATTCCCTTTAACTTCTATAAACACGGACTCCTCGCCTTACTATTCTATATATGTTGTACTTGATTTACCTACTTCGCAGAACAAAACAACAAATACAAACTACCGTTAGTTTCCAATACAAAGGTTACATTAACCATTTAATCCTCTATAAACCATTAGCATATAAGCATAAAAATAAAAATAAAAATTCGTTATATAATGCTTACCTAATACACAAGCTTATGCATGCTATATGACGAAAATAGAGCAGTTCGTTGATGAAGAGAAAAATGATTCCAAAAGCAAAAGCTATGTTTTCTTATTTCTTTCCTATTTCTATCTATTTATTTATTTTCTTCTTTTCCATTGCTTTCTCACGTTCTGATCTTTCCTCCCTCTCTGTTTTGTTTCGTTACAATGATAAGAAGATTGTATGTTGATGCTTAATAAATCAAGGGACTGAATGTAAGGCGGTGAAGAAAAATTTACCCTCTTGGTTAAGTAATGTACTATAATATTAATAATAATGATAGTAAAATTACTTTTAGAACCCTGGTAAATTATTATAAAGTGTAAATGTAATTTAGTATAACATACAAATATTTCCTTACCCGAATGTTCTAAAAATGTAGTAGCTATACACATGTAACTAGTCGCATTTTAGCGATTAACACGTGTCCTATTACAATATTGACTCAACTAATCAGATAAGGATTCTTAAATAATTTATTTATTTATATTATTATTATTTATGTAATTTATTTATTTTATTTATTCCTAGAATGATGTCAAATATTAAAGTCTTACGTTAACAAATAAATCAAATAAACTATGCAAAATATAAAAATGCACGTCATATGCAACACGTAAGAGTCATATGAGTTAGGCATATATAAACAAACACATAATCATATCAGTCAGCAAGTATAATGCATGAAGTATATTGGCCAACCAAAATATTCAAGGGCTCGAGTATTACATCCTCCCCTCCTTAAAAGAATTTCGTCCTCGAAATTCAACTTACCAAAATAGGTCAGGGTATTTAGCTCGCATATCATCTTCTCTTTCCCATGTTGCTTCTTCTATCGATTGATTCTTCCACAAAACTTTCACCAGCGGAATTGTTTTATTCCTAAGTTGTTTGACTTCGCGTAGCAAAATCTCTACTGGCTTTTCTTCATAACTCAAGTCAGCTTTTAAGTCGACCGGTTCACTTTTCAAAACATGGGTAGGATCTGCGACGTATTTCCGCAACATAGAGACATGAAACACGTCATGTATCTGAGACAACGAGGAGGGCAGATCAAGTCTGTATGCAACTTCGCCAATCCTTTCCGTAATCTTGAAAGGTCCAATGTATCTTGGACTTAACTTTCCTTTCTTTCCAAATCGCATCACACCTTTCATTGGGGAAACTTTCAGAAACACCAATTCATCAACTTCAAATTTGAGCGGTCTTCGCTTATGGTCGGCGTAGCTTTTCTGTCGACTTTGAGCAGTTTGCATACTCTGTCGAATTTTTGCTACAACATCCGTCATTTCTCGCACCATATCAGGTCCAAGCAATGTTTTCTCGCCAATTTCATCCCAATGAACAGGCGATCTACACTTTCTCCCATACAAGGCCTCATACGGTGCCATTCCAATAGTGGCATGATAGCTGTTATTATACGAGAATTCGATCAATGGTAGAAATTTACTCCAATGACCTTTAAAATCTAATACGCAAGCACGAAGCATGTCTTCCAAGGTCTGAATTGTTCGTTCTGATTGCCCATCTGTTTGAGGATGATAGGCTGTACTAAAAGATAATTTTGTCCCCATCGCCTTCTGTAAGCTTCTCCAAAAGTTAGACAAGAACCTGGAGTCTCGATCTGAAACTATCGACAGTGGAACACCATGAAGTCGAACTATTTCTTGTATGTAAATTTCCGCATATCGATCCATGGTGTATGTCGAACTAATGGGTAGAAAATGAGCAGACTTGGTTAATCTGTCAACGATTACCCAGATAGCATCGTGTCCCTTTAAAGTCTTTGGCAAGCCAACGACGAAGTCCATCGTTATTTGTTCCCATTTCCATTCTGGAATTGATAGCGGTTGTAACATTCCCGCTGGTCTTTGATGTTCTGCTTTCACTTGTTGACAGGTCAGACATTGATCGACAAATTGCGCTATGTCTTTCTTCATCCCTGGCCACCAGTAAAATTTCTGAAGGTCTCGATACATCTTTGTTGCTCCAGGATGTACCGAATATAGCGTGGAATGTGCTTCAGATAAAATGTCTCTTCGAATCTCCTCATTCCCGGGTACGTACAGACGATCTCTAAATCGCAGAACACCATCTTCAAATATTTTTAACTCCGAAGATGTATCTTCCCTGGCATCTTTTTTTACCTTCTGATAGTATTCATCAGTCGGTTGTGTTTGTTTGATTCTGTCCAAAATTGTGGGTTGAAGCGTCAAAGCTGCTAATTTTACTTCAATCTCACCAACGTTGATGACTTCCACGTTCATCTTTTGTAAGTCAGCGAGTTCTGATTTCTGAACTGAGGTAGAAGCTACAGAACTCTGAATTGTCTTCCGACTTAGAGCATCAGCAACAACATTAGCTTTTCCCGGGTGGTAGTTGATTACGCAGTCGTAATCCTTGACAAGCTCTAACCATCTTCGTTGTCGCATATTCAGTTCCTTCTGAGTGAAAAAGTATTTCAAGCTCTTATGATCTGTATAGATCTCGCATCGTTCACCGTATAAATAATGACGCCATATCTTCAATGCAAATACCACAGCCGCAAGCTCCAAGTCATGAGTGGGATAATTCTTCTCATATTCCTTCAGTTGTCTGGAAGCATATGCAACAACCTTCCCATTTTGCATCAGTACACAACCTAAGCCGTTCTTCGATGCATCGCTGTATACTGAAAAACCCCCGCTTCCAGTTGGAATTGTCAAGACAGGTGTCGCAGTAAGTCGCTTCTTCAACTCCTGAAAACTCCATTCACACGAATCGGTCCATTGAAATGGAATATTCTTCCGAGTCAACTTTGTCAATGACGAAGCGATTTTTGAGAATCCCTCAATGAATCTGCGATAATATCCCGCTAAGCCAAGAAAACTCCGCACCTCTGAAGGATTTGTTGGTTGGGGCCAATTATGATTGCTTCAACTTTGCTTGGGTCTACTGATATTCCTGCTCCAGAAATAACATGTCCTAAGAACACAACTCTATCTAGCCAAAACTCACATTTCTTGAATTTTGCATAGAGTTGTTTCTTTCTTAATATCTCCAATACGATCTTCAAGTGTATCTCGTGTTCCTCCCTTGTCTTGGAATAAATGAGAATATCATCGATAAACACGATAACGAACTTATCAAGAAACTCCTTGAAGACACGATTCATCAAATCCATGAACGCAGCAGGTGCATTAGTCAACCCAAATGGCATCACTAGAAACTCGTAGTGTCCATATCGAGTGCTGAACGCCGTCTTCGGAATGTCCTCCACCTTTATCTTTAACTGATGATAACCTGAACGTAGATCGATCTTCGAGAATACAGCTGCACCTTGGAGTTGATCGAAAAGATCATCAATTCGAGGCAAAGGATATTTATTCTTGATGGTAACCTTGTTCAACTCCCGGTAATCAATGCAGAGTCTCATTGATCCATCCTTCTTTCGTACAAATAGAACCGGTGCGCCCCATGGTGAAAAACTGGGTTGAATAAAACCTTTATCGAGTAGATCTTGTAACTGTATCTTCAATTCTTTCAGCTCGGTCGGAGCCATTCGATATGGAGCTTTTGAAATTGGAGGTGTACCCGGAGGTAGTTCAATCGAAAATTCTATCTCCCTGTCAGGTGGTAATCCAGAAAGATCATCAGGAAATACGTCTTGATAGTCCTTCACAACAGGTACTTCACTGAGATCGGGTTGAGGTTGTTCCTCTGCTTTTATTGCATAAATGAGATAAGCTTCACAACCAACATCTATCAATCGTTGAGCCTTTAATGCTGATATTTTCGAAATCCTGCTGCCATTTGCAATTCCCGAGAAAGAAAAAGGCTTTTCTCCCGGTAAATGAAAAGTAACGATCTTTTTGTTGCAGTCAATCACCGCTCCATACTTTGATAACCAATCCATACCAAGGATGATATCGTAATCATTCATTGGGATTACGATCAGATCAACATATAATTTCCTATCTTCAATCGGTACCGCACACTCTTGCAGAATCTGATTTGTCTGAGTTGAAGCTCCATGAGGAATCGTCACATTATAATTGAGCTTGGATAGAAGAGGTGTTATACCGAGCCTCGTTATGTACTTAGATGATACAAATGAATGCGTGGCTCCCGAATCTATTAGTATGGATGTCGGAACATTGTATATAGAGAGTGTACCTGTCACCACTGATGGATTAGCCTCTGCTTCATCGCTCGTAATGGTGAAAACTCTAGCAGGTACTGTCTGTGGCTTTGCCGGACATGTTCTTGCGATGTGACCCAATTTCCCGCATATGAAGCACTTGATAGTTTGGGTGAAACAGTTGCCGGTGTGTTGACGTCCGCACCTTGGGCATATGGGCATCGGGATTTGGGATCTCTCCTGAATTGGATTCGGCTTCGTGTACGGCTCCCATCGCTGAGGTCCAGGCCTTCTTTGAAAATTCAGTTTCTGGCCTTTGACTACGAACTGCCTCTTTCTGTCGCCTTCGGCCCATTTTTGACCTTGCACAAATTTGCGTTTTGCTTCTTCGGCACGTACAATTCTCATCTCAGCTTGCTCCGCAACTAATGCCCTTTCCGCAACTTGAGCGTACGTGATTCCTTGAATACCAGCCATGTTGACATCTCGGTAAAGTTCCGGTTTCAGGCCTTCAAGAAATCGCTCCACTTTCAGGGCGTCAGTACTCACCATATGTGTTGCGAACCTCGATAGCTGCTCAAATTTGCGAATGTACTCTGCAACTGCCATGGCTCCCTGTCGTAAGTTTATGAATTCATTCATCCTCATAGCACGCACAGGGGCTGTGAAGTATTTGTTTCGGAAGATTTCTTTGAAGCGTTCCCAAGTCATCATGATTTGATTTTCGATGGCTTTCATTGTGTCCCACCAATGCCCCGCACTACCCCGAAGCATAAAAGTAGCACAGAGGACTTTGTCTTGCTCGGGAACTCGGCTGTACTGGAACATATTTTCAAGGGTTCTAAGCCAGTCCTCAGCAGCTGTTGGGTCAATAGCATCTTCGAAAACTGGCGGATTGAGTTTTCGAAATCTTTCACCAATGATCTCTACCCTTTCAGCTTGAGATGGATTCTGCTTCTCATTTGAATTCCGTTGTTGGATCAACTCTTGAATTTGCTCGGATTGACGTTGAACAAGTTCAGTAAGTCGGATAATGGCAGTATCTCGCTCATTAGTAGGGTTCACAGTCTCCCTACCCTGACTACATCCTCCGCTGCTTTCACCTCTAGTACGTACCATGATGCTCACACTTTACCCTGTTAACCCTTTTCGATAATATAGCCAATAAATTCAGTAACAGAAATTATTCACGCATATCATAAAACTTACGAGCAAGGCTGCGCTTCCACACTTTTGAGTTCCTGTACATGGATAGTCTACGAACCTGTGACCGTAGCTCTGATACCAA
>JAQPCC010000273.1:0-48649 GCA_028392965.1 Lindernia subracemosa | reverse complement strand
AATACGATCAGGAGTCGACTCCTTCCCCTCCCAGCACCGTTTGTTCCTCTCCTGCCAAATATGATAAACAAGAGACGAGAACAAATGACGGGAAGCACAATGGCAAAGATGACGCCTCTCCACCGTCTCGACAGGGGACCTTCAGAGGGCCACCAAAGAGAGACGCCCACTGAACAGGGGAGTGCCTAAGTCTGATCGCCTCACGAGCCGACTGAGATGAGAATCGGCCGTCCGGGGACTTCAGTCACCTGTAAGAGTCATCTGGGATGGGGAGCACTCGGGGAGGTGAGGATGAAGCTCCAGGTACTCCACGGACGTCTGCGCAGGCCACCTCCATCCAGAAGAAGAGATAACCGAACAAAGCCTAGCATCCAAGGGAAGGCCCATAACCAGAGGCCCCCTTGGGAACCGCTCAATCAAGGGCTCATGAAACAGCCAAGGATCTTTCCAAACCCTCAGATCCCCCGTTCCCAACCAAGAACTGAATAAGGGGGCAAAAATCCGAACGAAGCTTAAGAAGCTTCCTCCAACTCCAAGCATCAGAAGATGAAGGCGTACAATCCCAAAAGGAGCAACGCTGAAGACGCTCGTGGTAGAGCCAAGTGACCCAAATAGACTCAGGATCACGAGTGAGGATACTCCAAATATTCTTCATCATGAGAGCCTTATTATCCACCTCGATAGGACGGATGCCAAGACCCCCTTCAGCGATGGGTAAACAAACATCTTCCCAAGCCACCTTAGACGTCGAACCAGCCCAAAGGTAGCTGCAAAACCTCTGCTCGATAGATCTGATGACGCCCTTAGGTAGTAAGAAAACCCCGGACCAGTAGACGTGGAAAGCTCCCTAAATGGATCGAATGAGCTGAACCCGTCCTGCATAAGAAAGGGACCTGTGCAACCACGACCCAATCCTCCTATCCACTTTGGCAATCAAAGGAGCACAGTCTGCCAGGGAGAGTCTGGAAGTAATCAGGGGAACCCCAAGATAGCGCACAGGGAGCGAGCCAACAGAGAATCCCAACAAAGTCTGAAAAGCAGCAGTGAACTGACTAGCACTTTTGGACAAAAGATCTCACTCTTATGAGGGTTGGGAGCTAACCCAGAAATCGAGGTGAAACGATCCAAGGCCGCCTTGAGCACACCCACGGAGTGAAGATCAGCATGACAAAATAACAACAAGTCATCAACAAAGGTCAACATCGTTAAGGTAGATCTCTCACAACGCCAATGAAAGCGGAAGAGAGGGTATGCCCTAACAAACTGCATCACGATACCCGCAAGACCTCCATAACAAGAGTGAACCGATAAGGAGAAGCGGGTCTCCCTATCTAAGACCCCTCTTTCCAGCAAAAAAACCCTCAGGACAACTATTAATGTTTATCGAAAAAACATGTAGTTGTCACACAGCTCCTAATCCAGTCAATAAAACAGAGGGAAAACCCATGCACTCAAGTGTAGCAAATAGGAAACTCCACTCAACCTTATCATAGGCCTTAGCAAGGTCAACTTTGAGAGCGACACGAGGAGGCTTCTGACGACTCAAGTAGCCACAACAAACTTCCTGCGCAAGAAGAATGTTATCGCCAATACGTCTCCCAGGAATGAAAGCGGTATGAGATGGGTGGACCAGCTTAGAAAGCAAAGGCCGAATCCTGTTTGCAATAATCTTAGCAATGATCTTGTAAAGGACATTGCAACAGGAGATCGGTCTAAAATCAGCAACATGTCTCGGCGAATCCCGCTTAGGGATCAAGGTAATAAGGGTGTTGTTCACTCCCTTAAGCAGGTGTCCTGTCTGAAAGAATTCTTGGACCGCAGTCGTCACATCCATGCCAATAACCGGCCAAGCTGCTTTGAAAAAAGCAACAGTGTAGCCGTCCGGTCCAGGCGCCTTGTCATCCGCAAGAAGAAACACGACATCTCGAATCTCTCGTTCGTCCACCAGTCGAACCAGCTCAGAAGCCTCATCATGCGAAATAGAATAAGAGATGTAGGGTCGAACATCCTCAGTCTCCACCTGGTGGGAATGAGCGGATTGGCCAAGGAGCTGCTGATAGTAGGTAATAATCGCATCCCGAACATGATCCTCACCATCCAAGCGCTGTCCAGCATCATCTTCAAGGGTAAAGATGCGATTGGAAGCTCGACGCATCTGAACCTTCTTGAAGAAGAAGGATGTAGACTGATCCCCATCTTTCAGCCAGGCGACCTTTGCCCGCTGAGAGATCGCCGAATGCTCAATCTCAACCGCGCAAGTGTATAGCTTGCGACAAAACCACACAAGGTTGAGAAGAAGGTCCCAGTAGGGAACCGAGAAGAAAGATCCTGAGCAACTTCTAAGAACCTCCGCGCGTCCTCGACGTTCCTAGCGAGATTACCCTTCTTCCGTCTAAGCTCTCTCAAGGGCTGCTTGAGGCCTCTGAGCCGCTGGGTAACCGAATACATGTGAGTACCCCTTACACTCACCATCCAACACCTACTGACCAACTCCAAGAAACAAGGATCCTTGGTGAGAAAGTTATCGAACCTAAAGCAGTTCCTCCTAACTTTGCCTCTTTCCCCTTCCAGAACCAACGGGGAGTGGTCCGAGGTCCCCGGGAGACACGATCGATAACGAACAAGCGAAAAGCACGCAAACCACGAAGGATTCCCCACCATCCTATCCAACCTCCTCCAGATGCCCCGTCCCTCCTCTGTGATTAAACCAGGTGAAGTACTGGCCCATCATAGGCAGCGTAACCAGATCGGCAGTAGTGAGACATGAGCTCAGCTCCAAGAGATCTCCCTGTGGAGGGACCCCTCCCGAGCCTCATTTCCTTCCAATATCGCATTAAAGTCACCCATCACAATCCATGGTTCCTCAGAACGCAGCTCAGCCATGGAAATAAGCTCCTCCCAAAGAACCCCGCGTTCATCTCTCGAGCTTTTCTCTTAGTTAGGGTATGGTGTTTCTTGATTACTAAGTATTAAATATGATAAGGTTGGCCAAAAAGGTGCTTGGTAAGCTTTCTTTAAGCATGAGGTGTCTTGTTCTTGAATTTCTTAAGTATAAAAATATGCTTTGCTATTTCCTTTCATACAAGGTTTTCTATACTGCTTGTATATATATATGAAAAGTTTTCGATACCTTATATATATGAGAGAAAAAAAAAGTTTTCGATATAATAAACTTTTCGGTATGTAAATAGTTTTCGGTATAAACTTTTCGATATACAAATAGTTTTCGGTATAAACTTTTCGGTATACAAATAGTTTTCGGTATAAACTTTTCGGTATACAAATAGTTTTCGGTATAAACTTTTCGATATACAAATAGTTTTCGGTGCAATTCTATATGATGATACTCCCGTTATGAACCAGCTCGACTCGGACTATCGAATATATGTGTGCCCATGCATGGGACTCTGTAGCATTTCTTTCTTTTGGTGCCTGTACAGGACTCTATCATCCCCCGATTTGTAGGGACGTAACCGTGGCATAATATCTCCCATCATCCAAAGCCATAGCAGTCATAACGGTTTCTCCCTTTTCTTTACATGTGAATGCATATGACATATAATACAAGGTATTGCGTAACAAGCCAATTCCCAAATCATGTATATCGCATAACGTATTACGTCGATTCACATAATACATTGCTTTTCATGTCAAATAACGTATCATAACATATATCAATCAGCTTTCATAATAAACAATGTAATACCCGTGGGTTTTATAATGTAATTACCATTATAATTAGAAATTTTGATATATTATTTAGATGAAGGATTCGAAAGCTCGGGTGAAGAGTATGAATAATAATAGGAACACACGAATTTGATAAGTACTTGAAAACAAAAGAGGCCAAAATTCGGGTAAGAACAAAGGGAAGAATTCGGGTAAAGACAAAGTGAAATTCGGGTGAAGTGTAAATAATTTTCGGGCAAGACATTTCTTAACCTAAGAGGAAAAACTCGTCACCTCCTTGTCACCTACTTCATCATTTACCTCAAAGTATATCTACACCCCATTAAGTGAAAAACAGAGAACATTTTCGAAACCAAGAAAGGAGAAGAAAAGGGGAGAAGAAAACCTTCAAACTCAATAACCAACGATCGAGAGCTCGGAAAAATCTTAGAACACGTAAATTTTGGACGTGAGGTAGGTGAAATCTTTCATCTACAACACGTAAATATTATGTGTTTTATGTGATAAAGTATTTTGTTATGATCTTACGTGACTTACATGATGATTAGGTGAATTTTCGGGTGGCTATATGCGTTAAAAACCCAGATTTTGGGTTTGAATCTATGTTACGTGTTATAGTTGTATTTACATGGAAGTTGAATGAGTTAGGAATGTTTGGGTAGATGTCATTCGGGCACTTGAATGTTTTCGGGTGTTTGAATAGTTTTTTTTTTTTGGGCATAGTACTTTGTACTGTAGTCTGGAATTTATATAAATTCGGATAGGTATACGTTTCCGGGCCTTTAATATTTTCGGACAAAGTATTTTGGGTGGTAACAAGGTTTTTGCAGAATAAAATATAATTTTCGGGTCTTTTAAATATTCTGAGTCAGAAAGGAAATTCGGCGAATTGTGTTTATTTTCGGGTAAAGAGTTTCGGGCCTTCGAAAGATATTCGGGCTCAAGTTTTCGGCGTTTAAAACTAAGATTTTCGGGTGGAACTGTCGGGCCACATTCTCGGGTCAAAACATTTTCGGCGTCAGACTCATTTTCGGGCAGCAACTTTCGGGCTCGAATAAAATTCGGGTCTTTGTTAAAAAAAAAAAAAAAAAAAAAAAAGTCATTTGGAAGAAAATTATTTTTTTGTCATTGAATGAGAAAAATGTTCCGAGTCCAACGGGCATAGTCTATTCTAACGCCCGATTAAAAGTTTTCGAAATAATAATTTCAGGGAAGGCAGTTTTAATGGGTACTGTGACATTTCATTTGCATAACACACATGCATTTCATACCAGTATGAGGGATGAGTACCGTGCTGATACGGTAACGCTTTGATATAGTGATGCGGGGTAGATCGTGATTGCATTGATGATTCGTAGAAGAATCGAGGTTAGTACTCATATATGAACCTGACGGCAGACAGGCGTGATCGATCTGTCTACTCGGGCATGAACGTCCCGAGGTGCAAAACCGTCTTTTATGTTATTTTCGCGGAAGGAGCGACCTGGTAGGGCAGTAGCGTGAAGTCTAAACGCTATCAGTGTAGGCTACCGTGATTGTTATGGGCGCGCGAGGTGTCGAGTCTAACCTAGGGCCCTGTGTTGAGATATGATAAGATGGATTGAGAGGTAAAAGTCGAGCGTGCATTTATGGTGAGATATTTTGGGATGATGGGTGAGCGCACGCTGCATTCATGCATGTTTTCACCTACTGGGCAATCGCTCAGTTTTATGTGTTGTAGGTACGACCGAGTCCGACGTCGAGGTACGTCGCGACTGAGGCAGGCTGATGGCGGTGACTCCACGGACTTTTGAGAGCGAGGTTGTACATGGATGAAGACATGTGGAGCGGCATTAGGGCGTTTTGATATTTTGAATATTTTGGGGCTACGGCCTTTGTAAATATACGACTTTGTAACCCGTATGTACTATAATATATTCTATTTACGAAAAAGTTTTTGTAAAATGGGTCTTCCGCGGCTTTCGTTGCGGAAATCCGCCACTAATAGTATTTAGAAAATGAGGGTCGCCACAAACAACATATCAAGTCAATTCATGTTTCACAAAAACGTCAGTCAAACAATTCACATATAGCACGTATATCACATAAGGCACACGTTGCGACTTATACTCACAGGTTTCGTTCTTTACTTGACTTTATCTTTTTCTTTCTCGAGGTCACGACCTATGAAACATCACGTTCAAATCAATATACGACTCTATGAATGATACATATGCATGATTTGCATGAATAGGTTCCTTCCCTTTAAAGTATAGCTTTTATCATATTAACTTTGTCATGAAGATGTTGTCCCGAAATGACAGTCCGTACTTTTTCATATATTTGATTATCGGGTACCCATGATGTTGGTTCAAGTTGCTCTGGAAACCTAATTTAAATGTCTAAAACTTTTATTCAGTTCACATTCCCAGATTCTAAGTGCATCGAAGTCAAAAAGAGTCATCAACCTACTTCTTGATTACTGCTGTTTCAGAACTGGCAGTCAATGCCTTTTGTATCCTAACTTTTAATATACGACACTAATGCTGTTGAATCCAACTGATCTAAACAGCTAACCTTATTGTCTAAAACTTTCATTCTTTGCATGTTCTCGAATTCTAAGTGTATCAACACCAGAATGAGCCATTAAGGTGTTTCTCAGCTGCTGTCGTTCTGTTAGGCAGTCAGTACCTTTCATTCTCTAACTTTGATACAAAGCTCCAATGACTCTGATTCTAAGTCCTATAAAGCTTACTCAATTATCTACAACGTTTCCTCTTTGACATTTCTCAGATTCGAAGTGTATACACTACAGAAATGATCGGGAACGAAGAACAGGGGCTGCTGGAAAAACTGACATAATCACCTACACCTTTTCTATTAACAATCATGTTTCATCCATGGATGAAATCATATAAACTCCTCATGTTCGATCCTTATCTCCCTTATTAAGCTAATCATAATCTTAACATCATGATAAATCATCTAAGATTGAGAAAATATGGATTATGGTAAAGAATTACACATGTATACCTTACTTGTGCCTAATTTGCTTCTTCACTTTGTATGCTTGATTTGCACTTTATGATGATGCTTTAAAGATCCTTACTTGCATTCTCTCGAGCTTTTCTCTTAGTTAGGGTATGGTGTTTCTTGATTACTAAGTATTAAATATGATAAGGTTGGCCAAAAAGGTGCTTAGTAAGCTTTCTTTAAGCATGAGGTGTCTTGTTCTTGAATTTCTTAAGTATAAAAATATGCTTTTGCTATTTCCTTTCATACAAGGTTTTCTATACTCCTTTGTATATATATATGAAAAGTTTTCGATACCTTATATATATGAGAGAAAAAAAAAGTTTTCGATATAATAAACTTTTCGGTATGTAAATAGTTTTCGGTATAAAATTTTCGGTATACAAATAGTTTTCGGTATAAACTTTTCGGTATACAAATAGTTTTCGGTATAAACTTTTCGGTATACAAATAGTTTTCGGTATAAACCTTTCGGTATACAAATAGTTTTCGGTATAAAAGAAGTTTTTGGTACCTAACTTTTCGGTATTGAATATTTTTCGGTACCTACATATCAAAACTTTTCGGCATCTTCTTATCGATAGTTTTCGGTATAAAAGATGTTTTCGGCATAGGAGAGGTTTTCGGTACAATATTTCCATGTATGAGTACGAAAATAATTCTATCATCTTTACCAAACCTTATAAAATATTACACAGGCAATCATACAAATGCATGAACTTATAAAATAAGGTTTTGGTTTCGGTTCCTGACAGATTCAACCACCAGTATTGACTTGGGAAGATTTTCTGAGAGAATTTAATGACACCTACATGCCCGAAGTCTATAAAGATCAAAAGGAGAAGGAGTTCCTTGAGCTTAAACAAGGGAACAAATCGGTGGCTGAATATGAAGTGATGTTTAACCAGTTATCTCACTACGCCTCTCATATGGTCGCCAGTGAAAGAAATAAATGTCAAAGGTTTGAGGCATGACTTCGATATACGATTCGAAATCGCATTACTCCTTCAGATATGGAATCGTATGGAAAGTTGAGAGCGGCGGTGATACGCGCCGAAAGATTGGAGATGGAATCCCGAAATTTTCAAAGTACTAAAAGAAGACAAAGTGAGGAATCATCTAGCGGGAAAATGAAGAAAACTTACAATGCGCCTAAACCGACAAATATACAAGGTGGTCCCACAAGAAGTAATGTGGGTGAATCAAGACCAGCCGGTCAAAGTACCGAAATTTCTCAACAGATACCGGCATGTGCACACTGCGGAAAGAATCACAGGGGTGTTTGTAGATGGCTCACGAGAGAATGTTTTAGATGTGGGCAACCAGGGCATTTGGCTAGAAATTGCCAAGCAATGCGAGAGGAGCCCACTGTCGAGCAATCTAGAGTTAGTGGGACTTCCCCAAACCGTGGAAGAGGAAGAGGACGAGGACAATATGGTACCAATACAGGAAGGGAACAGAAGGCAGACCATCAGCGCAGGCTCGGATCTTTACAATGACTCGGGAAGAAGCTAGAGAAGAACCCCAGATAATCACGGGTAAAATATCTATCTGTGATATTGATGCATATGCTCTATTTGATCCAGGCACAACACATTCATTCATTTCACGAACATTTGCATCATTATTACCTGATAGACCCGAACCCCTTGGGTATGATCTATATGTTCGACTTCCGACGGGGGAAGTAGTTATAGTAAACATGGTATACACAGAATGTAAAGTTCTCGTTGAAGGAGTAGAGATGCTGTGGCGACCCCACTTTTTATTATAATATATAGTTGGCGGGTTTTCGCAACGAAAACCGCGGAAAGCCCATTTTACAAAAACAACATAGTATATTATACGATATATAAAAGAGTTGTTTTACAAAAGTCGTGCTAGTCTTTACAACGGGCCGAAGCCCCAAAATATCAAAACAATCCTACGCCTCCACAGGTCGCGTCCCATGTACTGCATCCGCCCCCAAAAGCCCGTGGAGTCACCGCCACCAGTCCCTACTCACCCGTACCTATAAAATATGCAACCCTGAGCAAAATTGCCCAGTAGATGAACACCAAAATAATGCGATGCATGCGTGCACATGTCCCCAAATCCCAATATCTCACATGACAAATGCACGCTCATTTTTCTCATATCTCAATACTCAGGGCCCTAGGTTAGACTCGGCACCTCGCGCGCAACATCACATCAATCATCCGGTCACACAGACTCGGAAATCACATTTCATGGCGGTGGGCACCCCGAGTCGCGTTTTCACGCTGTACCGGGTAGATAGATCGATCACGTCTATCTCCCGCCTAATCTCATCTCATGACGGTAGGCACCCCGAGTCGCGCTCCCACGCTGTACCCGGGTAGATAGAACGTGTAATACCCGTTAAAATTTAATACGGGGATTTCGCAAAACTTCGAAATTGGTAAAGATAAGTTTGGGCGGGCTTGAAATTGAGCCCAAATAATTTGGGCCCAAGCCCGATAAAGAAGGAAGGCTTTGAGGGACTGAAAAATAATTAGGCCCCAAAAAGGATTGAATGGCCTAATGGAAATCAGTTGCGATGAAGAAAGATACAAAAGAAGGAAAATTACAAATAAGACCATTTCTTAGCTTAAGAGGAAAAACACGTCTATGCTTCATCACCTGCTGAACAAAAGCAGTAAAAACTATCATTAGAGATAAATAAGAACAGCAAGTGAGGAAAGAGGGGAAGGCGAGAGAGAAAGAAGAAGGAGACAAAGGAAATTTGGCAAAAGCTCCTTCCAATCTTCATCAACAAAATCTGTTTAAACACTGCTTAGGAAGTGAGGTAGGTGAAACCTACAAACCCAAAACTGATGTTTTAAGCTGTATATCTATGGTGAAAGGATCACCATCGTTTTTGGTGTGATTAAATGCTATGTGTGATGATTGATGTTTAACAACCCAAAATATGGGTTTTAATTATGTTATGAGTTTCTGGAATTTGTTGAAGATATGAAGATTTGAAGAACACTATGTTTTTCGTATACTGGTCTGTGTTTTCGTATGATTTCTTGTTTCGGGCCGAAAATCATTTTCGCGGGCCATTTTAAGTTTTTCGCGGGCCAGTTATTTTGCGAACTGTGAGAGGAAAAAGTTTTCGCGGGCCGAAAAATCAGTTTTCGCGGGCCTAAGATTTTCGGTATGTGAGAGGAAAAAGTTTTCGCGGGCCGCAAACCAGTTTTCGCGGGCTGAGGTATTTCGCGAACTGTGAGACATCACGGGCCGAAAACCAGTTTTCGCGGGCCAGAGAGTTCGCGAATAAGAAATAAATGCGGACCGAAAACTAGTTTTCGCGGGCCGAAAGCCAGTTTTCGCGAACCTAAGCTTCTCGCCACTTTTTATTGAGTTTCGCGAACCAAAGCTTCTCGCCACTTTTTATTGAGTTTCGCGAACCAAAGCTTTTCGCCACATTTCATTGAGTTTCGCGAACCAAGTTTATCACCACTTTTGTGAGGTTTCGCGAACCAAGCTTTTCGCCAACTTTTGTGAGTTTTCGCGAACCAAGCTTTTCGCCAACTTTTTGTGAGTTTTCGCGAACTAAAACTTTTCGCTACTTTTCGCTAACCTAAGCTTTTCGCCAGTTAAAGTTTTCGCCAACTTTTTCGCAAAGCCAAATCTTTTAATTTTGTTGAACTAAGTTTTTATAAAATATTTTCAAGCTTGGACCCAATTTCTCGGGTCAACTGATAAAGGAGTATTGGGTCTTAAATAATTTACTGTTCTCGGAATTTTAAGTACGTTTTATATATTCTAATGATTTTTGAGGGTTTTTCGGATATACTTGATATGTCCTGCGATTAATTGTTCATGCATCCACGGCATGTCATGACGAGAGTATTGATCGCATTTGTGCGATGGGAGAGTGCATGCCTTTCTTTGGCAGAGATTTGTGAGGTTAAGACTCGTAGGTGCACCTGACGGGAGACAGACGTGATCGATCTGTCTACTCAGG
Source organism: Lindernia subracemosa (assembly GCA_028392965.1). Taxonomy (NCBI): domain Eukaryota; kingdom Viridiplantae; phylum Streptophyta; class Magnoliopsida; order Lamiales; family Linderniaceae; genus Vandellia; species Vandellia subracemosa. The sequence continues at coordinate 37,974 of JAQPCC010000273.1, read as the reverse complement.
CTTGAGCAACCTGAGGTGCCCACCGTCGTAGGATGGCTCGACTTGACGGGAGATAGACGTGATCGTTCTATCTACCCGGGTACAGCGTGGGAGCGCGACTCGGGGTGCCTACCGTCATGAGATGAGATTAGGCGGGAGATAGACGTGATCGATCTATCTACCCGGGTACAGCGTGAAAACGCGACTCGGGGTGCCCATCGCCATGAAATGTGATTTCCGAGTCTGTGTGACCGGATGATTGATGTGATGTTGCGCGCGAGGTGTCGAGTCTAACCTAGGGCCCTGAGTATTGAGATATGAGAAAAATGAGCGTGCATTTGTCATGTGAGATATTGAGATTTGGGGACATGTGCACGCATGCATCGCATTATTTTGGTGTTCACCTACTGGGCAATTTTGCTCAGGGTTGCATATTTTATAGGTACGAGTGAGTAGCGACTGGTGGCGGTGACTCCACGGGCTTTTGGGGGCGGATGCAGTACATGGGACGCGACCTGTGGAGGCGTAGGATTGTTTTGATATTTTGGGGCTTTGGCCCGCTGGAAAGACTAGCACGGCTTTTGTAAAACGACTCTTTTATATATTGTATAATGTATATTATTTTGTTTAAAAATATGTTTTGTAAAATGGGCTTTCCGCGGCTTTCGTTGCGAAAACCCGCCAACTATTTATATTTAAAAAGTGGGGTCGCCACAGAACGATCACGTCTATCTCCCGTCAAGTCGAGCCATCCTACGACGGTGGGCACCTCAGGTTGCTCAAGCCTGAGTAGACAGATCGATCACGTCTGTCTCCCGTCAGGTGCACCTACGAGTCTTAACCTCACAAATCTCAGCCAAAGAAAGGCATACACTCCCCCCATCGCACAAATGCGATCAACACTCTCGTCATGACATGCCGTGGATGCATGAACAATTAATCGCAGAACATATCAAGTATATTCGAAAAAACTCAAAAAAATCATTAGAATATTTAAAACGTACTTTTGGTTCAAATACTTAAAATCTCAAGAATAGTGAATTATTTAAGACCCAATACTCCTCTATCAGTTGACCTGAAAATGGGGTCCAAGTTCGAAAATATTTTATAAATGTTGACCTGGCGAAAACTGTGGAAGTGGCGAAAAGCTTTTTCGTTTTGAACAGTAGCTAACGAAAACTTATATTAATTAGCGAAAAGTTTTGTTCGTGAAAACCTAACAAAAGTGGCGAAAAGCTTTGGTTCGAAAACCCTGTTTATTTTGAACAGTGACTGGCGAAAAACTCAATTCGCGAACTGTCAGTGACGAAAAGCTTTGGTTCGCGAAATCTAATAAAGAGTGGCGAAAAGCTCAGTTCGCGAAAACTGGCTTTCGGCCCGCGAAAACTGGTTTTCGGCCCGTGATGTCTCACAGTTCGCGAAATACCTCAGCCCGCGAAAACTGGTTTGCGGCCCGCGAAAACTTTTTCCTCTCACATACCGAAAATCTTAGGCCCGCGAACACTGGTTTTTCGGCCCGCGAAAACATTTTCCTCTCACATACCGAAAACCTTAGGCCCGCGAAAATGATTTTCGGCCCGAAAACAAGAAATCATACGAAAACACAGAACAGTATACGAAAAACACAGTGTTCTTCAAATCTTCATATCTTCAACAAATTCCAGAAACTCATAACATAATTAAAACCCATATTTTGGGTTGTTAAACATCAATCATCACCCATAGCATTTAATCACACCAAAAACGATGGTGATCCTTTCACCATAGATATACAGCTTAAAACATCAGTTTTGGGTTTGTAGGTTTCACCTACCTCACGTCCTAAGCAGTGTTTCAAGCAGATTTTGTTGATGAAGATTGGAAGGAGCTTTTGCCAAATTTCCTTTGTCTCCTTCTGCTTTCTCTCTCGCCTTCCTCTCTTTCCTCACTTGCTGTTCTTATTTATCCCTAATGATAGTTTTTACTGCTTTTGTTCAGCAGGTGATGAAGCATAGACGTGTTTTTCCTCTTAAGCTAAGAGAGGGTCTTTTTTGTAATTTTCCTTCTTTTGTATCTTTCTTCATTGCAAACAGAGATTTCTCTATGAAAAATACGAATCCATCCAGTCCTTTTGGCCTAATTATTTTCCAGTCCCTTAAAGTTTTCCTTCTTTATCGGGCTTGGGCCCAAATTATTTGGGCTCAATTTCAAGCCCGCCCAAACTTATCTTTACCAATTTCGAAGTTTTGCGAAATCCCCGTATTAAATTTTTCGGGTATTACATCCTCCCCCCCTTCAAGAAATTTCGTCCTCGAAATTTAGGCAGTCGGAAATAATTCGGGGTACTTCTGCCGCATTTCGTCTTCTCGTTCCCACGTTGCTTCCTCAATTGCCTGATTACGCCACAAAACTTTGACCAACGGAATATTTTTATTCCGAAGTTGCTTTATTTCATACATCAAGATTTCTACCGGCTTTTCCTCGTAACTTAAATCCGGTTTCAACCATTGATGAAGGGTTTCATTTTGTAGCACATGGCTTGGGTCGGCGACGTATTTTCGCAATGTTGACACGTGAAAAACGTCGTGAACTGCTCTAAAGACGCCGGTAATTCAAGTTGATAAGCGACCTCGCCGATTCGTTTTAGGATTCTGAAAGGGCCTATATACCTCGGACTCAACTTCCATTTGCGTCCGAACCGCTTCACGCCCTTCATTGGGGATATCTTCAAGAATACCCAATCGTCCTCCGCGAATTCTAACGGCCTTCGTCGTTTATCAGCGTAGCTTTTCTGACGACTTTGGGTTGTTTGCATTCTCTCTCGAATCCTCGTAACAGCTTCCGTCATTTCTCGAACCATTTCGGGACCTAGTAGCGCTCGCTCACCGATCTCGTCCCAATGAACTGGGGATCGACATTTACGCCCGTACAAAGCTTCATACGGCGCCACTCCGATCGTAGCCTGAAAGCTGTTGTTGTACGAGAATTCGATTAGCGGAAAGGTTTTTGCTCCAATTTCCTTTAAAATCTAGCACGCATGCTCGTAACATATCTTCCAGTGTTTGGATCGTCCGTTCAGATTGTCCGTCTGTCTGGGGATGATAAGCTGAACTGAAAAACAACTTGGTCCCCATAGCCTTTTGTAAACTTCCCCAGAAGTTAGACAGAAACCTCGAGTCCCGATCTGAAATGATCGAAATTGGGATTCCATGGAGTCGAACAATCTCTTGAATATATAATTCCGCATACTTCTCCATGGAATATGTTTTATTGATTGGCAGAAAATGGGCAGATTTTGTCAATCTATCGACAATTACCCAAATTGCGTCGTGGCCTTTCACAGTCTTTGGCAGTCCAACGACGAAATCCATTGTTATATGGTCCCACTTCCATTCAGGAATCGTTAACGGTTGTAACATAGGCCTTTGGTGTTCCGCCTTAATTTGTTGGCAAGTCAGGCATTGATTTACATAGGCGGCAACATCTTTCTTTATCCCCGGCCACCAATAGTTAATTCGTAAATCCTGATACATTTTCGTCGTACCAGGATGTACAGAGTATGGTGTAGTATGTGCCTCCGTCAATACTTTAAATCGGAGTTCTTCCTTATTTGGCACATACAGACGGCCGTTGGATCGTAAGCTCCCGTCTCCTCGGATTTCAAAATCCGCCGTAGTGTTTTGTTTTGTTCCCCTTTGATCTTCACATAAAGATCATCTTCCTTTTGGGCCTTAGTGATTTGTTCCAACAATGTTGGTTTGAGCGTTAGTGCTTCCATTCTCGCTTCAACTTCACCGAAGTTGATATCTCTACTTCAATCTGGCACAGCTCCGCACTCAGGCTTTACGACTCAAAGCATCTGCAACTACGTTGGCTTTACCCGGATGATAATTGATCACGCATTCGTAATCGTTCACCAACTCAAGCCATCGTCGTTGCCTCATATTTAACTCCTTTTGGGTGAAGAAGTACTTCAAGCTCTTGTGATCCGTAAAAATTTCGCATCTTTCTCCGTAGAGGTAATGTCGCCAGATCTTCAGGGCGAATACCACGGCTGCTAGTTCTAGATCGTGCGTGGGGTAGTTTTTCTCGTACTCCTTTAGTTGTCGGGAGGCATAGGCAATTACCTTCCCGTTCTGCATTAGCACGCATCCCAAACCACTCTTCGAGGCATCCGTATACACCGAAAATCCTTCTGTTCCTGACGGTATGCTAAAACCGGAGCGGCGTTAGTCTCTTTTTCAGTTCTTGGAAGCTTTGCTCACACGATTCCGTCCATTTAAACGGAACATTCTTCTTCGTCAAATTGGTGAGTGTTGAGGCAATGCTGGAAAAATCTTTGATGAACTTCCGATAATATCCAGCAAGCCCGAGAAAACTTCTAATTTCCGTGGGAGTGTTGGTCGTGGCCAATTCTTAATTGCTTCAATCTTACTAGGATCCACCGAAATCCCGTCTCCAGAAATAATGTGTCCCAGAAAGGCCACTTCCGTCAACCAAAATTCGCATTTCTTGAATTTTGCGAATAACTGCTTTTCCCGTAAAATTCCTAGAATTGTTTTTAGGTGTTCTTCATGTTCATCTTTCGTCTTTGAATAAATAAGGATATCATCTATAAAGACGATCACGAAGCAGTCTAGGAAATTCTTGAATACCCGATTCATCAGATCCATGAAAGCAGCTGGTGCATTTGTTAACCCAAAGGCATGACCAAAAACTCGTAATGGCCGTACCTTGTACTGAATGTGGTTTTGGGAACGTCTGTCTCACGGATTTTTAACTGATGATACCCAGAACGCAGGTCGATCTTAGAGAATACCGTTGCTCCTTGCAACTGGTCAAACAAGTCATCAATCCTCGGCAACGGATACTTATTCTTTATCGTGATCTTATTTAACTCACGATAATCGATGCACAATCTCATCGACCCGTCTTTCTTTCGAACGAACAGAACCGGTGCTCCCCATGGAGAGAAGCTCGGTTGGATGAATCCCTTCTACAACAATTCTTCCAACTGTTCTTTCAGTTCCCGTAGCTCGTTCGGCGCTAATCGATATGGAGCTTTCGATATCGGGGCAGCCCCAGGCATAAGATCGATTTTGAATTCGATCTCTCTATCAGGAGGTAAACCTGGAAGTCGTCGGGAAATACGTCGGGGTATTCATTCGCAATCGGAACCTCCTCAAGTGTCAAAAGGGAGATTCCTCGGCCTTCATGGCAGAACAAAATAGAATTCGCAACCTGAGTTAACAAGTCGTCGGGCCTTCAGGGCAGATTTGAGGAATTCTATCTTTGCTCGCCTTTCCCCAAAAGACGAACTCTCCTCCCTCGGGTGATTGGAACCTTACGATTTTCTTAGAACAGTCAATCATGGCTCCGTATTTCGAAAGCCAATCCATCCCGAATATGATGTCGTAATCATTCATCGGGATTACAATTAGATCGACTAACAATTCTCTACCCTCCATATTTATTGGGTACTTTTCTATCACTAAATTGGTTCGGGTCGGGTTCCCATGTGGCAAACTAACTGAATAATCCTCTTAGAATGGGTAGGATATATTCCGACCCTTGTCACAAAATCAGCCGACACAAACGAATGTGTGGCTCCCGAGTCAATTAAAATAGAAGTCGGGACATGGTAAATATTTAACGTACCCGTCACCACATCGGGGTTTGTCTCCGCCTCCTCTTTTGTTAATGTAAAGACCCGTGCTGGTACAGGTGGAGGTCGAATTAACTGTCGGGGTTGATTCTGCACCAGGGGTTGTCTCTCTGGGCATGCTCTAGCGAAATGCCCAATCTTTCCGCATTGGTAGCACTGTGGAGGTTGTCTCACTCCGTAGCAGACCCCAAAGTGATAGCGCCCACATTGCTGGCATTGGGGCGTAACATTCTGAGGTCGATTAGAGATATTTGTCGGCCCTTGATTCGGCCTTGGGCGCCAGTTTTGTTGGCCTGGTCGGTTTCCTTGGCTAGACTGCCCTTTGCCAAAGAATTGGCGCTTCTTGTTTCCCACTCCGCCTTGTTGATTCTCTCTCCTTTTCCTTGCTTCCTGAGCTTCCACAACTACCCGCTCTGCTTGTTCGGCAATTAAGGCGCGTTCGGTAACTTGCATAAATTCTAGCTGTCGTGCGCCGGCTATGCTCAAATCCCGATAAATTTCGGGCTTGAGTCCCTGAATGAATCGAGTCACTTTCAGGGTATTGGTTGCCACAAGAAACGGGGCAAAACGGGACAATTCTTCAAAACGACGGATGTATTCCGCCACCGGCATGCTTCCTTGTCGTAAATTCATGAATTGGAGCATACGTTGCTCCTGTTCATGAGCGGTGAAATATTTGGTGAAGAACAGCTCCTTGAACCTGTCCCACATCATAGTGATTGGGTCTTCCAACACCTTTACAGTATTCCACCAATAGCGCGCGTTCTCCCGTAGGAGGGAAACGGCGCAAAGTACCTTCTCATTATCAGGCACTCTGCTATAGATGAACATGTCCTCTATAGTGCCTATCCAGTCCTCAGCCACCGCAGGGTTGGCGGCCTCAATAAAGATGGGAGGATTCAATTTTCGGAAGCGCTCCCCAATTATTTGTACATGATCGGGCTGTGGGGAAGGACGATGCTCCGACGAGCTCCGATGGTGTATAAGGTCACTAATTTGCTCCGACTGATGCTGAATTAGTTCGGTCAGTCTATCTATGGTATTATGTTCGTGCGTTGGAGATTCGGGCTCGCCTCTTCGGCTCGACTCCCCAACGTTTTTACGTCCCCCTCTCGGCATTTTGTAACTATTCTCCATTCACAGACACGTACAAACACATAGTCATGCACCACATACTATCGTTAAAAATTAAAACTTACAGGCGCGGCTGGTTCTCCCGGCTTTTGGGTAGCAGTACATGGACAGTCTTCAGAATCTAAAACCTATGCTCTGATGCCACCCTGTGGCGACCCCACTTTTTATTATAATATATATAGTTGGCGGGTTTTCGCAACAAAAGCCGCGGAAAGCCCATTTTACAAAAACAACATAGTATATTATACGATATATAAAAGAGTTGTTTTACAAAAGCCGTGCTAGTCTTTACAACGGGCCGAAGCCCCAAAATATCAAAACAATCCTACGCCTCCACAGGTCGCGTCCCATGTACTGCATCCGCCCCCAAAAGCCCGTGGAGTCACCGCCACCAGTCGCTACTCACCCGTACCTATAAAATATGCAACCCTGAGCAAAATTGCCCAGTAGATGAACACCAAAATAATGCGATGCATGCGTGCACATGTCCCCAAATCCCAATATCTCACATGACAAATGCACGCTCATTTTTCTCATATCTCAATACTCAGGGCCCTAGGTTAGACTCGACACCTCGCGCGCAACATCACATCAATCATCCGGTCACACAGACTCGGAAATCACATTTCATGGCGATGGGCACCCCGAGTCGCGTTTTCACGCTGTACCCGGGTAGATAGATCGATCACGTCTATCTCCCGCCTAATCTCATCTCATGACGGTAGGCACCCCGAGTCGCGCTCCCACGCTTTACCCGGGTAGATAGAACGATCACGTCTATCTCCCGTCAAGTCGAGCCATCCTACGACGGTGGGCACCTCAGGTTGCTCAAGCCTGAGTAGACAGATCGATCACGTCTGTCTCCCGTCAGGTGCACCTACGAGTCTTAACCTCACAAATCTCAGCCAAAGAAAGGCATACACTCCCCCCATCGCACAAATGCGATCAACACTCTCGTCATGACATGCCGTGGATGCATGAACAATTAATCGCAGAACATATCAAGTATATTCGAAAAAACTCAAAAAATTCATTAGAATATTTAAAACGTACTTTTGGTTCAAATACTTAAAATCTCAAGAATAGTGAATTATTTAAGACCCAATACTCCTCTATCAGTTGACCCGAAAATGGGGTCCAAGTTCGAAAATATTTTATAAAAGTTGACCTGGCGAAAACTGTGGAAGTGGCGAAAAGCTTTTTCGTTTTGAACAGTAGCTAACGAAAACTTATATTAATTAGCGAAAAGTTTTGTTCGTGAAAACCTAACAAAAGTGGCGAAAAGCTTTGGTTCGAAAACCCTGTTTATTTTGAACAGTGACTAGCGAAAAACTCAATTCGCGAACTGTCAGTGACGAAAAGCTTTGGTTCGCGAAATCTAATAAAGAGTGGCGAAAAGCTCAGTTCGCGAAAACTGGCTTTCGGCCCGCAAAAACTGGTTTTCGGCCCGTGATGTCTCACAGTTCGCGAAATACCTCAGCCCGCGAAAACTGGTTTGCGGCCCGCGAAAACTTTTTCCTCTCACATACCGAAAATCTTAGGCCCGCGAAAACTGGTTTTTCGGCCCGCGAAAACATTTTCCTCTCACATACCGAAAACCTTAGGCCCGCGAAAATGATTTTCGGCCCGAAAACAAGAAATCATACGAAAACACAGAACAGTATACGAAAAACACAGTGTTCTTCAAATCTTCATATCTTCAACAAATTCCAGAAACTCATAACATAATTAAAACCCATATTTTGGGTTGTTAAACATCAATCATCACCCATAGCATTTAATCACACCAAAAACGATGGTGATCCTTTCACCATAGATATACAGCTTAAAACATCAGTTTTGGGTTTGTAGGTTTCACCTACCTCACGTCCTAAGCAGTGTTTCAAGCAGATTTTGTTGATGAAGATTGGAAGGAGCTTTTGCCAAATTTCCTTTGTCTCCTTCTTCTTTCTCTCTCGCCTTCCTCTCTTTCCTCACTTGCTGTTCTTATTTATCCCTAATGATAGTTTTTACTGCTTTTGTTCAGCAGGTGATGAAGCATAGACGTGTTTTTCCTCTTAAGCTAAGAAATGGTCTTTTTTGTAATTTTCCTTCTTTTGTATCTTTCTTCATTGCAAACAGAGATTTCTCTATGAAAAATACGAATCCATCCAGTCCTTTTGGCCTAATTATTTTCCAGTCCCTCAAAGTTTTCCTTCTTTATCGGGCTTGGGCCCAAATTATTTGGGCTCAATTTCAAGCCCGCCCAAACTTATCTTTACCAATTTCGAAGTTTTGCGAAATCCCCGTATTAAATTTTTCGGGTATTACAGATGCGGGCAACCTTATTAGTTATTGCCCTAATGGATTTCGACATAATATTGGGCATGGACTGGTTGTCAAGGTACCGGGCAAAACCTGATTGCTTTCTAAAGGAGATTGAATTTTCCCCTTCAGATCAATCTCATATAGTATTCAAAGGAGAAAAGAGTGTCCGGACAGCATATCAAATATCGAGCTTGACAGCCTCTAAAATGATGAATAAAGGGTATGAAGGTTATTTGACTTATGCTGTAGATACCCGATTATGCGAATTGAAGGTGGGAGATATTCCAGTGATTAGTGAATATCCAGATGTTTTTCCCGATGAATTCCCTGGATTACCTCCGGATCGAGACACGGAATTCACCATTGAACTTCAACCAGGCACAGCGCCGATTTCTATTCCGCCGTATCGAATGACACCGATTGAATTAAATGAATTGAAGGTACAGTTGAAGGAACTAATTGACAAAGGATATATACGACCGAGCGTATCGCCTTGGGGAGCACCTGTTGTAATACCCGTAAAATTTAATACGGGATTTTGATGTAATTAACTATATGATTATGTGACTTAGAAATTTTATTTAGGTGAAGAATCTCAAAAATTCGGGTAAACATAGACAACTAAATAGAAGGAACACCCGAAAATGTTATGTTTGGACAAAAGAGGGCTAAAATTCGGGTGATGGCAGCATTAAGGTAAAGCCCAAATAAATTCGGGCGAAGCAATTTTCGGGTAAGAACAAAGGGAAGAATTCGGGTAAAGACAAAGTGAAATTCGGGTGAAGTGTAAATAATTTTCGGGCAAGACATTTCTTAACCTAAGAGGAAAAACTCGTCACCTCCTTGTCACCTACTTATCCTCATTTACCTCAAAGTATATCTACACCCCATTAAGTGAAAAACAGAGAACATTTTCGAAACCAAGAAAGGAGAAGAAAAGGGGAGAAGAAAACCTTCAACTCAATAACCAACGATCGAGAGCTCGGAAAAATCTTAGAACACGTAAATTTCGGACGTGAGGTAGGTGAAATCTTTCATCTACAACACGTAAATATTATGTGTTTTATGTGATAAAGTATTTGTTATGATCTTACGTGACTTACATGATGATTAGGTGAATTTTCGGGTGGCTATATGCGTTAAAAACCCAGATTTTGGGTTTGAATCTATGTTACGTGTTATAGTTGTATTTACATGGAAGTTGAATGAGTTAGGAATGTTTCGGGTAGATGTCATTCGGGCACTTGAATGTTTTCGGGTGTTTGAATAGTTTTTTTTTTTTTGGGCATAGTACTTTGTACTGTAGTCTGGAATTTATATAAATTCGGATAGGTATACGTTTCCGGGCCTTTAATATTTTCGGACAAAGTATTTTCGGGTAACAAGGTTTTTGCAGAATAAAATATAATTTTCGGGTCTTTTAAATATTCTGAGTCAGAAAGGAAATTCGGCGAATTGTGGGCTTTTTTAATATAATATTGCTATTTTTTTAATTGATTAATTAAATAGGATTATTTTGAAATGTTTTAATAAAATAGGACAAAACGGGGCTAATGGACGCGACGTCGCATCCATTAAACGCGACGTCGCGTCCATTGGACGCGACGAGTATATGGGCCGCTAATTCCAAAATGGGCCTTCGTCGTGTCCATTGGATGCGACGTCGTGTCCAATGGATGCGACGCCGTGTCCAATGGATGCGACGCCGTGTCTCTGCCTCTGAAAAGGCTGCACTGACTTCTGAAAAGGCTGAATCTGAAAAGGCTGAAGCACTGACTTCTGAAAAGGCTGAATTCTGAAAAGACTGAAGCAATGACTTCTGAAAAGGCTGAAGCAATGTCTGATTTATGAAAAGGCTGAGACACTGTGTAACTGTTGTCGTCGTGGGTAATAGGCACGCCATCGTGGGTATTAAGCACGACGAAATCCATTATTTAACGAATTCATATTCTTCATATTTTTCAAAGTTCAGAATATCTCTTAAGATTCCCAGTATGACCTCTCGTAAAATTCAAGTCGTTGTGTATTTTGGTGGTGAAATTATATACGAATCAAACACCATTCAATATAGTCTTCAACCGATTGGTTTTCGACGAATTCATCGCGATACCAGTTTTCTCAATTTTTGAGCATACTGTATGAGATGACTTGCGTCGATAGCGCTTCTTCCTCTTTAACCGTTCGTGTGAAGAATGAATACTTTCAGCATTCTCGACTTTATCAAAGGCTCTTAAACATTTCAAACGATGCTGAGCTCGCATACTTCTTGGATGCAGACGCCGAGCTAAATTTAATTGAGGTGTTTGTCGAGACAAATGAAAATGTTCATTTTGATCTTAATGAAGAGGCTCCTGAAGAATTCACAAATCTTGTATCGAGTTACTCAGTTCGTAATATCTCAGCAGTTACTCAAGGAATGAGTAACGTTTCGTTCCACGCTCCTCATGAAGATATTCCTTCAAGTAGCCGGAGTTTTCCTAATATTTCAACAGTGGCGGAACCTGAGATCGTGCATGAAGTCGAGCACAACAGTGACGTTAGCGATTCTGAAGCCGATGATGAAGGTGGTGCACTAGATGATTTTCCAGATCCCGCAGAAGACGAAGGTGGTGATGATGATGATGGCAATAACAATCTTCCAGAAAATGATATTGAAGCTATGGAGATCGTGCATGAAGCTATGATGGCAATAACAATCCCGCAGATCGTGCATGAAGATCGTGATGATGATTAAAGCTGCAACCAACAAAGAAACATAAATAAAATAATAAACGTAACATAAACATAAGTAAAATAAAAATAACATCCGCTAATAAGAAAAACACATGAAAAATTAACCACTATGGCATGTAATGAGATCCGGTGCCACATCTACGGGGTCGTCGATCTCTACGCAAATGACCGCGATCAATAGGGGCGTCGTGCTGCTGTGGACGACGTCGTGGCTGCTGCCGAGGTGGTGAGTGCTGTGTATATGGATGGTATGGCGGAGTCTCGTCATCGTCTTCGTAGCCGTGAGGTGTCGGCGTCACATATCCAACATCTTCGTATAATCCCGGTGTAATACGTGAAGATGACGGACCAGGGTCCGGCATCGTACGACGTGAAGATGACGGACCCGGACCTTGTGTCGGAGGAATATCGGTGAACTCTATCTGTTGTCGCTGACGCCTGTCAATAACAAGTCGCTGCATCCGATGTATAACATCTAAGCCCCCATCTATATCCCCCCGGCGTAATATGTTCTCGGTCTCATCGACGCATTGTGCCTATTATATAATTAAAATTATTGCATGCAACATCTTAACAACTAATATAAATCTGAGTTAAATTGCAACATACCATCACGTCGATAAATGCACTATCTCCCATCTGAAAACCTCGCTCCATGTGAATTGTAGACGGAGATATATAGCGACGGGTGACAGATCGATACCATGTAAAATAATCTGCAGTGCACGGCGCCCCATCACCTATCTCCATTGCATCAACTATCGACTCGTATCGAGCTAACCAATACGCTTCATATTCTGCGTGATGCAATCTCCAGTCTCTTCCCGCGATATTGCGAAGATTGAACCGATATAGATTTCGATGTAAATATCGAGGAGCGTCCGGGATCGACTGTACCATTCCGAACTGTCGGACCACACGGTCGGGGTAGTGCCACTCAACAATGTTATAACATATCAGTGGACACCTTGAACGACAACAAGCTGGTCGGCATTCAGGTCTCAACGCCATAATCTCCGGTGCATTATCATCATACGGAGTCCACACAAACTGCTCCATCGACATGCTATCGAACGACTCCCGTATGGCACGTAAATTAGAATTTGCGGAGGTGGTATGATTCAACAGTGCATTCCACCTTAATAAAATAAACAAAGTTTATAGAAAAAGTAATAATATTACAAAATCATAAGAAATTAAAAAATAATTCCACAGTACCTTGCCGCATGCGGCGGAATGGGAAGCTGAATTCCATCGACAACGGCGGGTAGCATCTCCACTCGAGGATGGATAATAATGGGCTGCACGGGTAATATACGCATCCACGCCCATACCTATACAAGATTTAATTAAATCGGTTATTCTATTTACGACATAATAACGAAAAAAAATATATTAAGATAAATTAGTACCTGAAGCAAACGCAATGCTCCACCAATGTTCATCTTTTGCTTTTGACATGATGTACATAGCTCTCTGTACATGAAAGCTAGAACAGCACTGCCCCAACTGTAAGTGTGCACCTCATCGATATTCTCGAGCAACGGAAGGTACGTCATCGACGTAGTACTTCCGCTGGAATCGGGAAACATAACTGATCCAATGAGTAATAGTGCATATGCACGTGCGTGCTGATCTACTACATCATCGACACTCTCATCGTCGATCGGATTGGCAACTAACCAGTCCGCCAATTTTCTCAAAGATACTTTGGTCCCGTGGTACGTGCCCTCCTCAGGTCTGTAGCCAGTCAACGCCTCACAGTAATCTATCCACTGCTCCGTCGACTTACGATGGATCACTCCGCTAACAGAAACACCATCGACTGGGAGTGCCCAAAGAACACCGACGTCCTCTAAAGTAACGGTCGCCTCCCCCATCGGTAAGTGAAACGTGTGCGTTTCCTTTCTCCATCTTTCTACTAGCGCCGTAATTAAGTGTGGATCTAATTTCTGAGATCCACAACTATATACGCCATAAAATGACATTGTATCCAACTTTTCCAAAACACGACCATGCAAGCGCACCGGTCGTGAAGGCTTACCCCATACTACGCCTTCCAAACCTCTCACGGTCAACGGAGTATCTAACGCACCATCCGCATTAGATAGCACATCGTTACAACGATGACTGTCCTGAAATATCAATAACGACCGATCGACGGGACCGTAAAATTCATTCGTATCCATCCTAAATCGAACGACATCGAGTTAAAATTCAAAACCCCCAATGATGAATAACAACTTTAACAGTTACAAATATTCATCATAGCTTGCTAATTAATATACCTTCAATAAGAAAAGGGAGTGGTGTACGTGTGGCAGCGGCTACGGGCAGCAACGGGGCAGCGGCAACGGGCAGCGACGGGCAGTGGGTACGGGCAGGCAACGACGACGGGGCAGCGGCTACGGGGCAGCGACGGGCAGGCAACGACGACGGGGCAGCGGCTACGGGGCAGCGGCTAAGGGCAGAGACGGCCGGCGAAGACGGGCAACGACGACGGGGCAGCGGCAACGGGGCAGCGACGGGCAGTGGGTACGGGCAGGCAACGACGACGGGGCAGCGGCTACGGGGCAGCGGCAACGGGGCAGCGACGGGCAGGCAACGACGACGGGGCAGCGGCTACGGGGCAGCGGCAACGGGGCAGACACGGCCGGCGAAGACGGGCAACGACGACGGGGCAGCGGCAACGGGGCAGCGACGGGCAGTGGGTACGGGCAGGCAACGACGACGGGGCAGCGGCTACGGGGCAGCGGCAACGGGGAGCGACGGGCAGGCAACGACGACGGGGCAGCGGCTAAGGGCAGAGACGGCCGGCGAAGACGGGCAACGACGACGGGGCAGCGGTAACGGGGCAGCGACGGGCAGCGGCTAAGGGCAGAGACGGCCGGCGAAGACGGGCAACGACGACGGGGCAGCGGCAACGGGGCAGCGACGGGCAGTGGGTACGGGCAGGCAACGACGACGGGGCAGCGGCTACGGGGCAGCGGCAACGGGGCAGCGACGGGCAGGCAACGACGACGGGGCAGCGGCTACGAGGCAGCGGCAACGGGGCAGAGACGGCCGGCGAAGACGGGCAACGACGACGGGGCAGCGGCAACGGGGCAGCGACGGGCAGTGGGTACGGGCAGGCAACGACGACGGGGCAGCGGCTACGGGGCAGCGGCAACGGGGCAGCGGCAACGGGGCAGCGACGGAGAAGACACGGCGGCGACGACGGGCAGGTGCGGCGGACGGCGATGCTGAGTAAGGAGAAAGAAAGGAAGAGAAAGGACCGGCGAAGACGGGCAACGACGGAGACGGCCGGCGAAGACGGGCAGGTGCGGCGGCGACGACGGAGAAGACACGGCGGACGGCGATGCTGAGTAAGGAGAAAGAAAGGAAGAGAAGGAAGAAAGAAGAAGAAGAGGAGGCGATGGTTTTTAAATTCGCGGCGTCGCGTCCATTAACCGCGACGTCGCGTCCATTAAGCGCGACGTCGCGTCCATTGGAAGCGACGTCCTTTTAATGGACCAAAACCCTAGGGTCGGCCCATACAAGCGTTTTGCGGCCCGACGAAGGCCCACATAGTCGTCGCTTCCATTGGATGCGACGTCGCGGTTAATGGGCGCGACGTCGCGTTCATTACCAGCGTTTTGCCCTATTTTATTAATATTTTTCAAAATAATCCTATTTTATTAATAAATATAAAAAATAACAATATTAAATTAAAAAAGCCCGAATTGTGTTTATTTTCGGGTAAAGAGTTTCGGGCCTTCGAAAGATATTCGGGCTCAAGTTTTCGGCGTTTAAAACTAAGATTTTCGGGGGGAACTGTCGGGCCACATTCTCGGGTCAAAACATTTTCGGCGTCAGACTCATTTTCGGGCAGCAACTTTCGGGCTCGAATAAAATTCGGGTCTTTGTTAAAAAAAAAAAAAAAATAGTCTTTTGGAAGAAAATTATTTTTTTGTCATTGAATGAGAAAAATGTTCCGAGTCCAACGGGCATAGTCTATTCTAACGCCCGATTAAAAGTTTTCGAAATAATAATTTCAGGGAAGGCAGTTTTAATGGGTACTGAGACATTTCATTTGCATAACACACATGCATTTCATACCAGTATGAGGGATGAGTACCGTGTTGATACGGTAACGCTTTGATATAGTGATGAGCGGGGTAGATCGTGATTGCATTGATGATTCGTAGAAGAATCGAGGTTAGTACTCATATATGACACCTGACGGCAGACAGGCGGATCGATCTGTCTACTCGGGCGTGAACGTCCCGAGGTGCAAAACCGTCTTTTATGTTATTTTCGCGGAAGGAGCGACCTGGTAGGGCAGTAGCGTGAACGTCTAAACGCTATCAGTGTAGGCTACCGTGATTGTTATGGGCGCGCGAGGTGTCGAGTCTAACCTAGGGCCCTGTGTTGAGATATGATAAGATGGATTGAGAGGTAAAAGTCGAGCATGCATTTATGGTGAGATATTTTGGGATGATGGGTGAGCGCACGCTGCATTCATGCATGTTTTCACCTACTGGGCAATCGCTCAGTTTTATGTGTTGTAGGTACGACCGAGTCCGACGTCGAGGTACGTCGCGACTGAGGCAGGCTGATGGCGGTGACTCCACGGACTTTTGAGAGCGAGGTTGTACATGGATGAAGACCTGTGGAGCGGCATTAGGGCGTTTTGATATTTTGAATATTTTGGGGCTACGGCCTTTGTAAATATACGACTTTGTAACCCGTATGTACTATAATATATTCTATTTTACGAAAACGTTTTTTGTAAACTGGGTCTTCCGCGGCTTTCGTTGCGGAAATTCGCCACTAATAGTATTTGGAAAAATGAGGGTCGTCTCAGGTGGTATCAGAGCTTAGGTTATAGATTCTGAAGACTGTCCATGTACGGCCGCTCAAAAGTCTGGAGGATCAGCCCTTGCCTGTAAGTTTTTATGTTTTAACGTGATTGAATGTTAAAAGTGATATGCCTACTTGTATGAATAATTATAGATAATAGTTAAGAATGCCGAGAGGAAGAAGAGGATACGGGGGAATCCAGTCATAGGGCCGAAACCGAGTCCCCTACTAATGAGCGGGACTCTACCATCTTACGACTTACTGAACTGGTCCAACGACAATCGGACCAGATCAATGAGCTTATCCATAGTAGGAATTCATCTGAACATCGTCAGTCTCCACAACCGGAGCGTGTGGAGATTATAGGAGAAAGATTCAGGAAACTAAACCCCCCAACGTTTGCGGATGCCACTGACCCTGCGATGGCAGAAGATTGGCTGCGTACAATTGAAGATATGTTTATCTATAGTAGTGTGCCGGAGGATGAAAAGGTCATTTGTGCCGTTTCCATGCTAAGGGGAAATGCTAGGTTCTGGTGGGACACAGTCAAGGTCTTGGAGAATCCAATGACAATGTTGTCGGAACGATTCAGAGAATTGTTCCACAGCAAATACTTCACAGCCCACGAACAAGAAAGAAGGATGCACGAGTTCATGTGCTTAAAACAAGGAGGGATGACAGTCGCGGAGTATATCCGCAAATTTGAGGAGCTGTCTCGTTTTGCCCCTCATATGGTGGCAACTAATCTCTTGAAGGTGACGAGGTTTATAATGGGCCTCAAACCCGAAATCTATCGAGACTTAAGTATAGCGGGAGCCCGACAGATGGAATTCACACAAGTGGCAGAGCGGGCGATGATTGCTGAGCAAGCGGAGGCGCAGATTGTCGAGGCTCAAGAGGCGAAAAGAAGAAGAGAGAATCAGCAAGGAGCAGGGGGTGATCGTAAACGCCAATTCTTTGGCAGAGGCCCTAGTAATCAAGGAAACCGCCAGGGTCAACAAAACTGGCGTCCAAAATCAATGCCTAATCAAGGACCGACTAGCTTCCCGAATAAACCCCCAAACTTTACGCCCCAATGCCCAAAATGCGGGCGCTATCATGTTGGAGCTTGTGTCAGAACGGGGCCAAATCCAAATCCTCAGTGCTTCCGATGCGGGAGATTAGGCCATTATGCCAGAAATTGTCAAGAAAATTTTCCGCAGAACTCGACCCAACCACCGGTCCGACCTCTACCCGTTCCAGCTCGAGTTTTCACCTTGACGAACGAGGAGGCAGAAGCAAACCCCTCGGTAGTGACGGGTACGTTAACTATCTATAACATACCTACATCTGTGCTCATTGATTCGGGAGCCACACATTCGTTTGTGTCGGCTAAATATGTGGCAAATGTGGGAATATCTCCTACCTTATCTGAGTGTAACTATGTAGTAAGCTTACCACACGGTGATCCGACACACACTAATCAAGTGTTGGAAGGATGCTCCGTGATCATAGAGGGTAGAAAGTTGAGAGTCGATTTGATCATAATCCCGATGAACGACTACGATGTTATCTTCGGGATGGATTGGCTTTCAAGATATGGAGCCATCATTGACTGTAATAGAAAGATAGTAAGATTCAAATTACCCGAGGAAGAGGTGTTCACTTTTTCGGGTAAGGTAAATCAGAACAGTATCACTCGAATTTCTGCTTTAAAGGCTCAACGACTTTTGGGGTCAGGTTGTGAGTCTTTTCTAGTATATGCGGTGAAAGCAGATGAGTTATCTCCTCCAGAACTAAAACACGTGCCAATAGTCAACGAATACGCCGATGTATTTCCTGATGATCTCCCGGGGTTACCCCCTGATCGAGAAATACAGTTCACGATAGATCTGGTGCCAGGAGAAGCCCCAATCTCTAAAGCCCCTTACCGTCTAGCGCCTAATGAACTACGAGAGTTGAAAGAACAGCTGGAGGAACTGTTGCAAAAGGGGTTCATTCAGCCCAGCTTCTCACCGTGGGGAGCACCAGTTCTTTTTGTGCGGAAGAAGGATGGTCGATGAGGCAGTGCATCGACTACAGAGAGCTGAATAAAATCACGATCAAGAATAAATATCCATTGCCGAGGATCGACGATTTATTCGACCAATTGCAAGGTGCTACGGTATTCTCGAAAATCGACCTCCGTTCTGGATACCATCAACTGAAGATCAGGGAGTCAGATATTCCGAAAACCGCGTTCACACGAGGTACGGCCATTACGAGTTTTTGGTCCTGCCTTTCGGGCTGACAAATGCACCAGCCGCTTTTATGGACCTGATGAATCGGGTTTTCAAAGACTTTCTTGATCGCTTTTTATCATCTTCATCGACGATATTCTCATGTATTCTAAGACGAAAGAAGAACACGCAACCCATCTACGCACTGTCTTAGGAATTATGCGGGAGAAACAGCTCTACGCCAAATTCAAGAAGTGTGAATTCTGGTTGGAGCAAGTAGCCTTTCTGGGACACGTCATTTCTGGAAATGGAATCTCGGTGGATCCCAGTAAGATCGAAGCAGTGAATAACTGGCCACGACCCACTACTCCTACTGAAGTACGGAGTTTTCTAGGACTTGCAGGATACTACCGTAAGTTATTGCTGACTTCTCTAGTATTGCCTCA
Organism: Lindernia subracemosa; assembly: GCA_028392965.1. Lineage (NCBI taxonomy): Eukaryota > Viridiplantae > Streptophyta > Magnoliopsida > Lamiales > Linderniaceae > Vandellia > Vandellia subracemosa. The sequence goes on along the minus strand of JAQPCC010000273.1, from coordinate 18,691 downwards.
ACCCTGACGAATCTGACAAGGAAGAATGTGCCGTTCGTATGGACGGAATCATGTGAGCAGAGCTTCCAGGAACTGAAGAGACGGCTTACTTCAGCCCCAATTTTGACGATACCATGGGAACCGGAGGATTTTCGGTCTATAGCGACGCATCGAAGAATGGCTTGGGATGCGTGTTGATGCAAAATGGGAAGGTTATCGCATATGCTTCTCGACAATTGAAAGAGTACGAGAAGAATTACCCAACACACGATCTGGAACTCGCAGCGGTGGTTTTCGCTCTGAAGATTTGGCGGCACTACCTTTACGGAGAAAGATGCGAAATCTATACGGACCATAAGAGCCTGAAGTACTTCTTCACCCAGAAGGAGTTGAATATGAGGCAACGACGTTGGTTAGAACTCGTTAAGGACTATGACTGCGTGATCAATTACCATCCAGGCAAAGCGAACGTAGTCGCCGATGCATTAAGCCGAAAAACCGTAAATGCAGAACTTTGCAGACTTGAAGTGGAAATAGTAAATTTGGGCGAGGTTGAAACGAAATTAGCAGCACTGACCCTTCAGCCCACATTACTAGAAAGGATCAGGAGGGCACAAGAAGAAGACGACTCTACTTGAAGATCCGAAGTGCGCAAATGGAGCAAGCACCACCCGACTTCAAAATACGAGAAGACGGGAGTTTACGATACAAGAATCGCTTATATGTACCCAATGACGAGGAGCTACGACGAACCATAATGACGGAAGCACATGCCACGACATACTCGGTACACCCAGGTGCTACAAAAATGTATCAAGACTTACGAACAACCTACTGGTGGCCAGGAATAAAGAAGGACATTGCGGCATTCGTAAGTCAATGTCTAACATGTCAGCAGGTTAAGGCGGAACACCAACGACCGGCAGGGACCTTACAACCCCTACCAATTCCCGAATGGAAGTGGGACCACATTACGATGGATTTTGTCGTCGGCTTACCAAAGACTGTAAAAGGCCACGACGCCATTTGGGTGATTGTTGATCGCCTAACCAAATCTGCTCATTTTCTGCCGATTAGCTCAACCTTTTCCATGGAGCGGTACGCGGAGTTATATATTCAGGAAATAGTTCGACTCCATGGGATTCCATCTTCTATCGTCTCGGATCGAGATCCGAGATTTCTATCAAATTTCTGGAGAAGTTTACAGAAAGCAATGGGAACCAAACTCTCGTTCAGTACCGCCTACCATCCTCAGACAGACGGACAATCCGAACGAACGATCCAAACCCTTGAGGATATGTTACGTGCATGCGTACTAGACTTCAAGGGAAATTGGAGGAAATACCTCCCATTGATCGAGTTCTCATACAATAATAGCTATCACGCGACGATTGGGATGGCACCGTACGAGGCCTTATACGGCGTAAATGCCGATCTCCAGTACACTGGGATGAAGTCGGCGAGCGAACATTATTAGGCCCCGACATGATACGTGAAATCACGGAAGCCATAGAGAAAATTCGGGAGAAAATGCGAACGGCTCAAAGTAGACAAAAGAGCTATGCGGATCAGAGACGGAGGCCATTGGAATTCGTAGAAGACGACTGGGTATTTTTGAAGATATCCCCGATGAAAGGCGTAAAGCGATTCGGACGAAAAGGCAAGCTGAGTCCAAGATATATAGGCCCATTTAAAATTATTAAACGAGTCGGCGGGTCGCGTATCAGTTAGAATTACCAGCTTCACTGTCACAGGTCCACGATGTATTCCACGTATCAACATTACGAAAATACATCGCGAACCCAAGCCAGGTGGTGGAGAACGAGTTTTCTTATCAGCAGTTGAGGCCAGACCTAAGTTATGAAGAAAAGCCGGTAGAGATTTTGATGCAGGAAATAAAACGACTTCGGAATAAAAACATTCCGTTAGTCAAAGTATTGTGGCGGAATCAAGCAATTGAAGAAGCCACTTGGGAGCGAGAGGACGATATGAGAAATCGTTATCCCGAATTATTCCAATTGGCGTAATTTCGGGGACGAAATTCTTTTAAGGGGGGGAGGATGTAATACCCGTAAAATTTAATACGGGATTTTGATGTAATTAACTATATGATTATGTGCTTTAGAAATTTTATTTAGGTGAAGAATCTCAAAAATTCGGGTAAACATAAACAACTAAATAGAAGGAACACCCGAAAATGTTATGTTTGGACAAAAGAGGGCTAAAATTCGGGTGATGGCAGCATTAAGGTAAAGCCCAAATAAATTCGGGTGAAGCAATTTTCGGGTAAGAACAAAGGGAAGAATTCGGGTAAAGACAAAGTGAAATTCGGGTGAAGTGTAAATAATTTTCGGGCAAGACATTTCTTAACCTAAGAGGAAAAACTCGTCACCTCCTTGTCACCTACTTATCCTCATTTACCTCAAAGTATATCTACACCCCATTAAGTGAAAAACAGAGAACATTTTCGAAACCAAGAAAGGAGAAGAAAAGGGAGAAGAAAACCTTCAAACTCAATAACCAACGATCGAGAGCTCGGAAAAATCTTAGAACACGTAAATTTCGGACGTGAGTAGGTGAAATCTTTCATCTACAACACGTAAATATTATGTGTTTTATGTGATAAAGTATTTTGTTATGATCTTACGTGACTTACATGATGATTAGGTGAATTTTCGGGTGGCTATATGCGTTAAAAACCCAGATTTTTGGGTTTGAATCTATGTTACGTGTTATAGTTGTATTTACATGGAAGTTGAATGAGTTAGGAATGTTTCGGGTAGATGTCATTCGGGCACTTGAATGTTTTCGGGTGTTTGAATAGTTTTTTTTTTTGGGCATAGTACTTTGTACTGTAGTCTGGAATTTATATAAATTCGGATAGGTATACGTTTCCGGGCCTTTAATATTTTCGGACAAAGTATTTTCGGGTAACAAGGTTTTTGCAGAATAAAATATAATTTTCGGGTCTTTTAAATATTCTGAGTCAGAAAGGAAATTCGGCGAATTGTGTTTATTTTCGGGTAAAGAGTTTCGGGCCTTCGAAAGATATTCGGGCTCAAGTTTTCGGCGTTTAAAACTAAGATTTTCGGGGGGAACTGTCGGGCCACATTCTCGGGTCAAAACATTTTCGGCGTCAGACTCATTTTCGGGCAGCAACTTTCGGGCTCGAATAAAATTCGGGTCTTTGTTAAAAAAAAAAAAAAAAAAAAGTCTTTTGGAAGAAAATTATTTTTTTGTCATTGAATGAGAAAAATGTTCCGAGTCCAACGGGCATAGTCTATTCTAACGCCCGATTAAAAGTTTTCGAAATAATAATTTCAGGGAAGGCAGTTTTAATGGGTACTGTGACATTTCATTTGCATAACACACATGCATTTCATACCAGTATGAGGGATGAGTACCGTGTTGATACGGTAACGCTTTGATATAGTGATAAGCGGGGTAGATCGTGATTGCATTGATGATTCGTAGAAGAATCGAGGTTAGTACTCATATATGACACCTGACGGCAGACAGGCGTGATCGATCTGTCTACTCGGGCGTGAACGTCCCGAGGTGCAAAACCGTCTTTTATGTTATTTTCGCGGAAGGAGCGACCTGGTAGGGCAGTAGCGTGAACGTCTAAATGCTATCAGTGTAGGCTACCGTGATTGTTATGGGCGCGCGAGGTGTCGAGTCTAACCTAGGGCCCTGTGTTGAGATATGATAAGATGGATTGAGAGGTAAAAGTCGAGCGTGCATTTATGGTGAGATATTTTGGGATGATGGGGTGAGCGCACGCTGCATTCATGCATGTTTTCACCTACTGGGCAATCGCTCAGTTTTATGTGTTGTAGGTACGACCGAGTCCGACGTCGAGGTACGTCGCGACTGAGGCAGGCTGATGGCGGTGACTCCACGGACTTTTGAGAGCGAGGTTGTACATGGATGAAGACCTGTGGAGCGGCATTAGGGCGTTTTGATATTTTGAATATTTTGGGGCTACGGCCTTTGTAAATATACGACTTTGTAACCCGTATGTACTATAATATATTCTATTTTACGAAAACGTTTTTTGTAAAATGGGTCTTCCGCGGCTTTCGTTGCGGAAATCCGCCACTAATAGTATTTGGAAAAATGAGGGTCGTCTCACCTGTGCTATTTGTTAAGAAGAAAGACGGTACGTTTAGACTGTGTATTGACTACCGTCAACTGAACAAGGTAACGGTAAAGAACAAATATCCGTTACCTCGAATCGACGATTTGTTTGATCAACTGCAAGGATATCATCAGCTGAAAATTTCAGAAGGTGATATTCCAAAGACGGCTTTCCGAACCAGATATGGTCATTATGAATTTTTGGTCATGCCTTTTGGACGGACAAATGCTCCAGCAGTCTTTATTGCATTGATGAATGATGTCTTCCGACCATATTTGGATCAATTTGTGATAGTTTTCATCGACGATATCCTGGTGTATTCGAAGTCGATGGAAGAGCACGAACAACATTTGAGAATCGTGCTTCAGACTTTACGGGAAAGGAAATTATATGCTAAACTTTCTGTTGACCTTTTTGGTCCTATGCTTATGAGAGTTTCGATTATTCCAAGTAATTATGTAAAATGGAGGGTACAACTTAGAAAACTCGATATGTATGATTTATAATGTTTAAGTATGTACGAATATTCGACTAAGTGCTTAAATGTGAATTAATTATTAGATAGTCGAATATATGTGATCTTGTGCATTACTGAAATATTATTGTGATCACCTGAATATGAATGTTTCGTATGAATGGAATATCATCATGTGCTAAATATGGAAAGGTGTTATGCTCTACATGGAATATATGATATTCTGTTTATTTTAGGAATAAAGTATTCATTGATATCTCACATGTCACACTGTGCTTATATGGAAATTCCATGTGCTATATATGGAATCATTCTGTGACATGAATGGAATCACACTGTGTGCTATATATGGAAAATATATTCTGTCAAATGTGATATATGAGCTGTATACGAGATCAATCTATTTTTGGAAAGAATTTCTTGAGATATCCGTTTGAATGCATCTTGATTGACTTAAAAATCAGAAGATCAATTACATATCTTTCCTTGTGCGTATTGGTTTTCATATTATGGAAAGTAGTTAATTGATTGGGCTTATTATGGTAAGATGCTGACTGGAACTATATATGGAATGTGTTTTGAATCGGATGAGATCACCATGCGTGGTAAATAGTTCCTGTAAATATGGTAAGAGATCATGCATGACCGTTGTGCTTAATTGGCTTATTTTTTGCATGATCTTATGAAGTTAATGCACGTTATTTCTGAGCATATCTTTGCATATTCTATGTGCTTAACTTTCTATGTGGAGTGACGAAGCTATAATCGGCTATAAGAAGATGATCACTTCACGTCAAGGGAAGAGACAAGACGATTGAGCCGAAGAACGAATTCCTTTGAGTGTTGAGCGTTAACTTGCGAATTATTCGTTGTTCTGCTAGAGCTTAAATTTGCGAAATCCATACCCTTGAGCGATTACCTTTAGAAACCTTCTGAAAATCTGTCTTCGGACTTGTTGATCGCACAAGGAGGCACGAGTGGAGTCTTCTGCACGCGAAGGAAAGAATCGGTGGATTCGGGGGTCCTTCGGTAGCGAGCTGTGTCCAGTCGGGGAGTGGTGATTCCCAGGGAAACGACGTGGAACGAAACTCGGCGTGTAGCAGCCTAGGTGGTCTAGTGTTCATCGTGCTTCGGTTGTGTAAGGGTGTCAATCATTTTGTAACCATAAACGGTAATATCTTAGTGATTGACTTGAAATCTTGAGGGACAAACCTCAAGGACTGGAGTAAACCCCGGTTGGGGATATAACCAGTATAAAAATCCTGTCTCACTTTACTTTCTGTCATTTACTTTCTGTGAGACAAACCCGAAACGTTTTTCAAAACCCACGTGATATCTTTGGAACGTTTTTAAAGAAAAAGGAGATAACATTGATACTGCTCTGTTTTTCAAGTGATAACCATTTTTACAGTCTTATTGATATCTTCTTTAAGAAAGGTATTTTCAAAGGAGAAAAAGCCATAAGTTTTATAAGCCTAATTCACCCCCCCCCCCCTCTTAGGCATATTTTGTACTTCAATTGGTATCAGAGCCAGGTTACTCAAACGACAGGCCTAACACGCCTGAGTAAAAGATCTAATGGCTTCTTCGAGTTTTGATATATTTGCAGAAGGTCAATCCCACTCTAGGCCACCGCTCTTCGATGGAACGAACTACGCTGTGTGGAAGAATCGTATGACGGAGTTTCTTATTGCTGTCGACTATGAACTTTGGGAAACAATTATCAATGGACCGTATGCGGCTGTGAAACCAGATGGAACTCCAAAGGCTGGCCGGGAATTAACTGCTGATGATAAGAAGGGAATCACGCGAAACGCAAAGGCAAAAAACATGCTCGCATGTGCACTAACAAGAGAAGAATACAACCGTGTAAGCTCTTGCTCATCAGCTAAGGATATGTGGGACATGCTTCAAGTTACTCATGAAGTAACCCAACGAGTTGTGCAAGAAAGACTAGCTTTGCTCACGCATCAGTACGAACTGTTTGCAATGGAATCTGACGAGACCATAAGCCAGATGTATGCCAGATTCATGGGAATCATCAACCAAATGTTTTCTCTTGGAAAGAGAGTTCCCGACAGTGAGCAAGTCAGAAAAATACTGAGATCACTTCCACGAGAATGGAATGCCAAGGTTACTGCTATTTATGAAGCAAAGGATCTGGAAGTACTAAGCATCTCTGAGTTGATTGGATCTCTTCCTTCATATGAAATGATTCAAGCGTCGATGAACGAAAAATCGCAGAACAAAAATCAGAAGTCCATTGCCTTCAAATCAAACCAAGAAGAATCTGACTCAGACGACGATGAAGAGGACATGATGAATCAACTAGCCATGCTAACAAAGAGATTTGAGAAGTTTCAACAGAAAAGGAGATTCAAAGGGAACTTCAAGAAATTCCAGAATAAAAATAAGGGAATATCCACGTCAGGAAAGAATGGTCAAAAATGTTTCCGATGCAACAAACCAGGCCACTTTGCGCAGAACTGCCCATTCAACAATGATGAGAAGCCAAGGAAACAGAAGGCCATGGTGATGGAGACAAACGACTCTGAAGTTGAACAAAGTGAGGACGAGGATCATGCTTACTTGGCTGACGAGGATCAGCTATCATTTTCTTCCTCCATTGAGAAAATACATATTTAAACAACTTGCATAATGATTGCGAAAGTGCCTCATCTGTTTTTGATATAGAAGAAAGTAAGGAAGAATTATGTGAGTTACAACAAAATGCAGAGAGGAAGATCAAATCGCTTAATTCCTTAACTAAAAAATTGATGAAGCAGCGAGATGATTTAGCCAGGGAAAAACATGAAGCTGATCTAGAGATTTCACATTTGAAAGGAGAGTTAGATACTGCTAAGAAAGAGGAAGTTCCATGTAACTGCAAGGAATTAGAAAAGAAAAACAGGGACTTATTGTAATACCCGAGCCCTCAAATATCTCGATTGGCCAATATATTTCATGCATTATACTTGCTAACTAATATGAATTATGTGTTTGTTTATATATACATAATTCATGAGTCTTAGGTGTTGCATATGAGGTGCATTTTTATATGTTGCATACTTGATGTGATTTATTTGGCTAATGTAAAACTCTAATAATTGACATCATTCTAGGAATAAATAAAATAAATAAATTACATAAATAATAATAATATAAATAAATAAATTATTTAGGAATCCTTATCTGATTAGTTGAGTCAATATTGTAATAGGACACGTGTTAATCGCTAAAATGCGACTAGTTATATGTGTATAGCTACTCCATTTTAGAACATTCTAATAAGGAGTATTGGTAAGTTTTATCAAAATAACATTAAATTTCTGCAAATATTTATCCAATGGGGTGTAGAGATTAATTTTACCACATTAATTTGTAATGGTTACTTAAGCATAAGGGTAAACTTATACATCCACCGCCTTATTCTATTCTTTATTAAGCTGCTCTATATATAATTTCATCACAACACGTTATCAAACATTCTGAACCAGCAAGAAAGATTAGACTTTAAAAAAAAAAAAAAAAAAACAAGTAATAACAGAAGGGATTAGAAGAAAGATTAGACTTTAAAAAAAAAAAAAAAAAAACAAGTAATAACAGAAGGGATTAGAAGAGAGGATCGAAGGTTCAAAATTTAGTACAAGTAGTGTCTTTGTTAAGTCCTTTCCCCCACATCACGTTAATTACGCTTTTCTCACAACATGGGTGCATCTTTAAGCATGTTTGGTAAGTCCACAGATAACAATATACAGTATAGGAATAGCTGCAAACAAGTTATATCTCTTGCTTGGACGATAAATAATTTATCGTTGTCTTGAACTTGTTACTTTTCAGTGTTTGTGAACGGATAGATAAATAAATTGGGATAATATCGTGGGGGGAGTTTGCATATATTTCAAGTTAGAAAACATCGAAGAATATACTCAAAGATTCGGGATTACAGGTAAGCGAAAATCCAACTACGACGCATGGACATAGTATTTGGTGTTTTATAATATACATGCTTCGATGTTTCGATGATTTTATGTGAAGGTGTTATATTTGTTTGATTGATATTTACATATGAGCTACCTGAATTCATAAGCATACCATTCATGACATATACATGTGCATGCATATTATCGGGTATTGTTGAGTGTTGGCATGCATAGGTGTGATCGTCGGGGAGCGATGGATATGTGCCGATGTTGGCATGCAGTGAGGTGTGTGTGGTTATTACTAGTGCACCTTCGACGGAAGGGGCGACCTAGGGTATGTGACCCTAGTGTAGGCTACCCAGAGTAGGCTACCGTCATATGTTGAGGCAGAAGGGGCGACCTAGGAAGGAGCGACCTAGGGAGACCTAGCGTAGGCTACCTGGAGTGGGCCACTGCCATATTATTGATGCGGTAGGAGCGACCTGGATGGGGCGACCTAGGGAAACCTAGCGTAGGCTACCAGCGTGGGCTACCAGCGGAGGCGACCGCGACAGAAGGGGCGACCTGGGAAGGAGCGACCTAGGGAGACCTAGTATTGGCTACCCAGAGTGGGCCACTGTCAGATGATTTATTGAGCTCTTGGTGGTGCATAGTATTTTAGCCACGGGCCCAGACAGAGGAAGAGAGAGATGATTCATTTTGAGATGTCGAGTCACATGTAGTTTATGCATATGATGAGGATTTGCATATTCACGAGCATGCATGATGTTTACTTACTGAGCTTCTAGCTCATAGAGTTCATGCGTTGTAGGTGAGCGAGATGACATTGCTTGAGTGACTTAGATGGCGAGGCTGGTCGTTGGAGCTTCCACGGGCTTTTGAGGAGGACTGTACATGGATGACGACCTGTGAGGCGGGCTAGTCTCTTTTGCTGCATCTGATGTGTATGTTTTTGTTGTATGTGGTTGTGAGGTTGTGTAAATTTGTCTTGTCGTATGGTTTTATGTGAGTCTACGTATATCTTGTGTTGGTCGAGTCAGGATGTGTATGTGGGATTCGTGAATAGTTTGGTGCTTGTCTTGTTGAGACGTTATTTGGTTTTATGATGCTCGTGATGTGAGTATCTTTTGATTTAATTCAGGGGTTTTTGACGAGTTTTAAACGGAACTCACGCAAGTTATTTTCTCGAGTTAGCGTGGTTAGGGTCGTTTTGGTTGTGTATGTTGGGTGGTCGTCACAGTTTGGTATCAGAGCTACGGTTACAGGTTCTGTAGACTATCCATGTACAGGAACTCAAAAGTGTGGAAGCACAGCCTTGCTCGTAAGTTTTATGATATTGCGTGAATAATTTTCTGTTGCATGAATTTATTGGCCATATTATTCGAAAAGGGTTAACAGGGTAAAGTGTGAGCATCATGGTACGTACTAGAGGTGAAAGCAGCGGAGGAAGTAGTCAGGGTAGGGAGACTGTGAACCCTACTGATGAGCGAGATACTGCCATTATCCGACTTACTAAACTTGTTCAACGTCAATCCGAGCAAATTCAAGAGTTGATCCAACAACGGAATTCAAATGAGCAGCAGAATCCATCTAAAGCTGAAAGGGTAGAGATCATTGGTGAAAGATTTCGAAAACTCAATCCGCCAGTTTTCGAAGATGCTATTGACCCAACAGCTGCCGAGGACTGGCTTAGAACCCTTGAAAATATGTTCCAGTACAGCCGAGTTCCCGAGCAAGACAAAGTCCTCTGTGCTACTTTTATGCTTCGGGGTAGTGCGGGGCATTGGTGGGACACAATGAAAGCCATCGAAAATCAAATCACGATGACTTGGGAACGCTTCAAAGAAATCTTCCGAAACAAATACTTCACAGCCCCTGTGCGTGCTATGAGGATGAATGAATTCATAAACTTACGACAGGGAGCCATGGCAGTTGCAGAGTACATTCGCAAATTTGAGCAGCTATCGAGGTTCGCAACACATATGGTGAGTACTGACGCCCTGAAAGTGGAGCGATTTCTTGAAGGCCTGAAACCGGAACTTTACCGAGATGTCAACATGGCTGGTATTCAAGGAATCACGTACGCTCAAGTTGCGGAAAGGGCATTAGTTGCGGAGCAAGCTGAGATGAGAATTGTACGTGCCGAAGAAGCAAAACGCAAATTTGTGCAAGGTCAAAAATGGGCCGAAGGCGACAGAAAGAGGCAGTTCGTAGTCAAAGGCCAGAAACTAAATTTTCAAGGAAGGCCTGGACCTCAGCGATGGGAGCCGAACACGAAGCCGAATCCAAATCAGGAGAGATCCCAAATCCCGATGCCCATATGCCCAAGGTGCGGACGTCAACACACCGGCAACTGTTTCACCCAAACTATCAAGTGCTTCATATGCGGGAAATTGGGTCACATCGCAAGAACATGTCCGGCAAAGCCACAGACAGTACCTGCTAGAGTTTTCACCATTACGAGCGATGAAGCAGAGGCTAATCCATCAGTGGTGACAGGTACACTCTCTATATACAATGTTCCGACATCCATACTAATAGATTCGGGAGCCACGCATTCATTTGCATCATCTAAGTACATAACGAGGCTCGGTATAACACCTCTTCTATCCAAGCTCAATTATAATGTGACGATTCCTCATGGAGCTTCAACCCAGACAAATCAGATTCTGCAAGAGTGTGCGGTACCGATTGAAGATAGGAAATTATATGCTGATCTGATCGTAATCCCAATGAATGATTACGATATCATCCTTGGTATGGATTGGTTATCGAAGTATGGAGCGGTGATTGACTGCAACAAAAAGATCGTTACTTTCCATTTACCGGGAGCAAAGCCTTTTTCTTTCTCGGGAGTTGCAAATGGCAGCAGGATTTCGAAAATATCAGCGTTAAAGGCTCAACGATTGATAGATGTTGGTTGTGAAGCTTATCTCATTTATGCAATAAAAGCAGAGGAACAACCTCAACCCGATCTCAGTGAAGTACCTGTTGTGAAGGACTATCAAGACGTATTTCCTGATGATCTTTCTGGATTACCACCTGACAGGGAGATAGAATTTTCGATTGAACTACCTCCGGGTACACCTCCAATATCTAAAGCTCCATATCGAATGGCTCCGACCGAGCTGAAAGAATTGAAGGTACAACTACAAGATCTACTCGATAAAGGTTTTATTCAACCTAGCTTTTCACCATGGGGTGCACCAGTTCTATTCGTACGAAAGAAGGATGGATCAATGAGACTCTGCATTGATTACCGGGAGTTGAACAAGGTTACCATCAAGAATAAATATCCTTTGCCTCGAATTGATGATCTTTTCGATCAACTCCAAGGTGCAGCTGTATTCTCGAAGATCGATCTACGTTCAGGTTATCATCAGTTAAAGATAAAGGTGGAGGACATTCCGAAGACGGCGTTCAGCACTCGATATGGACACTACGAGTTTCTAGTGATGCCATTTGGGTTGACTAATGCACCTGCTGCGTTCATGGATTTGATGAATCGTGTCTTCAAGGAGTTTCTTGATAAGTTCGTTATCGTGTTTATCGATGATATTCTCATTTATTCCAAGACAAGGGAGGAACACGAGATACACTTGAAGATCGTATTGGAGATATTAAGAAAGAAACAACTCTATGCAAAATTCAAGAAATGTGAGTTTTGGCTAGATAGAGTTGTGTTCTTAGGACATGTTATTTCTGGAGCAGGAATATCAGTAGACCCAAGCAAAGTTGAAGCAATCAATAATTGGCCCCAGCCAACAAATCCTTCAGAGGTGCGGAGTTTTCTTGGCTTAGCGGCGGTATTATCGCAGATTCATTGAGGGATTTTCGAAAATCGCTTCGTCATTGACAAAGTTGACTCGGAAGAATATTCCATTTCAATGGACCGATTCGTGTGAATGGAGTTTTCAGGAGTTGAAGAAGCGACTTACTTCGGCACCTGTCTTCACAATTCCAACTGGAAGCGGGGGTTTTTCAGTATACAACGATGCATCGAAGAACGGCTTAGGTTGTGTACTGATGCAAAATGGGAAGGTTGTTGCATATGCTTCCAGACAACTGAAGGAATATGAGAAGAATTATCCCACTCATGACTTGGAGCTTGCGGCTGTGGTATTTGCATTGAAAATATGGCGACACTAGTTATACGGTGAACGATGCGAGATCTATACAGATCATAAGAGCTTGAAATACTTTTTCACTCAGAAGGAACTGAATATGCGGCAACGAAGATGGTTAGAGCTTGTCAAGGATTACGACTGCATAATCAACTACCACCCGGGAAAAGCTAATGTTGTTGCTGATGCTCTAAGTCGGAAGACAATTCAGAGTTCTGTAGCTTCTATCTCAGTTCAGAAATCAGAACTCGCTGACTTACAAAAGATGAACGTGGAAGTCATCAACGTTGGTGAGATTGAAGTAAAATTAGCAGCTTTGACGCTTCAACCCACAATTTTGGACAGAATCAAACAAACACAACCGACTGATGAATACTATCAGAAGGTAAAGAAAGATGCCAGGGAAGATACATCTTCGGAGTTAAAAATATTTGAAGATGGTGTTCTGCGATTTAGAGATCGTCTGTACATACCCGGAAATGAGGAGATTCGAAGAGACATTTTATCTGAAGCACATTCCACGCTATATTCGGTACATCCTGGAGCAACAAAGATGTATCGAGATCTTCAGAAATATTATTGGTGGCCGGGCATGAAGAAAGACATAGCGCAATTTGTGGATCAATGTCTGACCTGTCAACAAGTGAAAGCGGAACATCAAAGGCCAGCGGGAATGTTACAACCGCTATCAATTCCAGAATGGAAATGGGAACGAATAACGATGGACTTCGTCGTTGGCTTGCCAAAGACTTTAAAGGGACACGATGCTATCTGGGTAATCGTTGACAGATTAACCAAGTCTGCTCATTTTCTACCCATTAATTCGTCATACACCATGGATCGATATGCGGAAATTTACATTCAAGAAATAGTTCGACTTCATGGTGTTCCACTGTCGATAGTTTCAGATCGAGACTCCAGGTTCTTGTCTAACTTTTGGAGAAGCTTACAGAAGGCGATGGGGACAAAATTATCTTTTAGCACGGCCTATCATCCTCAAACAGATGGGCAATCAGAACGAACAATTCAGACCTTGGAAGACATGCTTCGTGCTTGCGTATTAGATTTTAAAGGTCATTGGAGTAAATTTCTACCATTGATCGAATTCTCGTATAATAACAGCTATCATGCCACTATTGGAATGGCACCGTATGAGGCCTTGTATGGGAGAAAATGTAGATCGCCTGTTCATTGGGATGAAATTGGTGAGAAAACATTGCTTGGACCTGACATGGTGCGAGAAATGACGGATGTTGTAGCAAAAATTCGACAGAGTATGCAAACTGCTCAGAGTCGACAAAAAAGCTATGCTGACCAAAAACGAAGGCCGTTAGAATTTGAAGTTGATGAATTGGTGTTTATGAAAGTTTCCCCAATGAAAGGTGTGATGCGATTTGGAAAGAAAGGAAAGTTAAGTCCCAAATACATTGGACCTTTCAAGATTACGGGAAAAGTTGGCGATGTTGCATACATGCTTGATCTGCCCTCCTCGTTGTCTCAAATACATGACGTGTTTCATATTTCTATGTTGCGGAAATATATTGCAGATCCTACCCGTGTTTTGAAGAGTGAACCGATCTACTTAAAACCCGATTTGAGCTATGAAGAAAAACCAGTTGAGATTCTACTACATGAAGTGAAGCAACTGAGGAATAAAACAATTCCGCTGGTGAAAGTTTTGTGGAGGAATCAATCGGTAGAAGAAGCAACATGGGAAAGAGAAGATGACATGCGAACTAAATACCCTGACTTATTCAGGTAAATTGAATTCGAGGACGAAATTCTTTTAAGGAGGGGAGGATGTAATACCCGAGCCCTCAAATATCTCGATTGGCCAATATATTCATGCATTATACTTGCTAACTAATATGAATTATGTGTTTGTTTATATATACATAATTCATGAGTCTTAGGTGTTGCATATGAGGTGCATTTTTATATGTTGCATACTTGATGTGATTTATTTGGCTAATGTAAAACTCTAATAATTGACATCATTCTAGGAATAAATAAAATAAATAAATTACATAAATAATAATAATATAAATAAATAAATTATTTAGGAATCCTTATCTGATTAGTTGAGTCAATATTGTAATAGGACACGTGTTAATCGCTAAAATGCGACTAGTTATATGTGTATAGCTACTCCATTTTAGAACATTCTAATAAGGAGGTATTGGTAAGTTTTATCAAAATAACATTAAATTTCTGCAAATATTTATCCAATGGGTGTAGAGATTAATTTTACCACATTAATTTGTAATGGTTACTTAAGCGTAAGGGTAAACTTATACATCCACCGCCTTATTCTATTCTTTATTAAGCTGCTCTATATATTATTTCATCACAGCACGTTATCAAACATTCTGAACCAGCAAGAAAGATTAGACTTTAAAAAAAAAAAAAAAAACAAGTAATAACAGAAGGGATTAGAAGAGAGGATCGAAGGTTCAAAATTTAGTACAAGTAGTGTCTTTGTTAAGTCCTTTCCCCCATATCACGTTAATTACGCTTTTCTCACAACATGGGTGCATCTTTAAGCATGTTTGGTAAGTCCACAGGTAACAATATACAGTATAGGAATAGCTGCAAACAAGTTATATCTCTTGCTTGGACGATAAATAATTTATCGTTGTCTTCAACTTGTTACTTTTCAGTGTTTGTGAACGGATAGATAAATAAATTGGGATAATATCGTGGGGGGAGTTTGCATATATTTCAAGTTAGAAAACATCGAAGAATATACTCAAAGATTCGGGATTACAGGTAAGCTTAGAAAACTCGATATGTATGATTTATAATGTTTAAGTATGTACGAATATTCGACTAAGTGCTTAAATGTGAATTAATTATTAGATAGTCGAATATATGTGATCTTGTGCATTACTGGAATATTATTGTGATCACCTGAATATGAATGTTTCGTATGAATTGAATATAATCATGTGCTAAATATGGAAAGCTGTTATGCTCTACATGGAATATATGATATTCTGTTTATTTTAGGAATAAAGTATTCATTGATATCTCACATGTCACACTGTGCTTATATGGAAATTCCATGTGCTATATATGGAATCATTCTGTGACATGAATGGAATCACACTGTGTGCTATATATGGAAAATATATTCTGTCAAATGTGATATATGAGCTGTATACGAGATCAATCTATTTTAGGAAAGAATTTCTTGAGATATCCGTTTGAATGCATCTTGATTGACTTAAAAAGCAGAAGATCAATTACATATCTTTCCTTGTGCGTATTGGTTTCATATTATGGAAAGTAGTTAATTGATTGGGCTTATTATGGTAAGATGCTGACTGGAACTATATATGGAATGTGTTTTGAATCGGATGAGATCACCATGCGTGGTAAATAGTTCCTGTAAATATGGTAAGAGATCATGCATGACCGTTGTGCTTAATTGGCTTATTTTTGGCATGATCTTATGAAGTTAATGCACGTTATTTCTGAGCATATCTTTGCATATTCTATGTGCTTAACTTTCTATGTGGAGTGACGAAGCTATAATCGGCTATAAGAAGAGGATCACTTCACGTCAAGGGAAGAGACAAGACGATTGAGCCGAAGAACGAATTCCTTTGAGTGTTGAGCGTTAACTTGCGAATTATTCGTTGTTCTGCTAGAGCTTAAATTTGCGAAATCCATACCCTTGAGCGATTACCTTTAGAAACCTTCTGAAAATCTGTCTTCGGACTTGTTGATCGCACAAGGAGGCACGAGTGGAGTCTTCTGCACGCGAAGGAAAGAATCGGTGGATTCGGGGTTCCTTCGGTAGCGAGCTGTGTCCAGTCGGGGAGTGGTGATTCCCAGGGAAACGACGTGGAACGAAACTCGGCGTGTAGCAGCCTAGGTGGTCTAGTGTTCATCGTGCTTCGGTTGTGTAAGGGTGTCAATCATTTTGTAACCATAAACGGTAATATCTTAGTGATTGACTTGAAATCTTGAGGGACAAACCTCAAGGACTGGAGTAAACCCCGGTTGGGGATATAACCAGTATAAAAATCTGTCTCACTTTACTTTCTGTCATTTACTTTCTGTGAGACAAACCCGAAACGTTTTTCAAAAACCCACGTGATATCTTTGGAACGTTTTCAAAGAAAAGGAGATAACATTGATACTGCTCTGTTTTTCAAGTGATAACCATTTTTACAGTCTTATTGATATCTTCTTTAAGAAAGGTATTTTCAAAGGAGAAAAAGCCATAAGTTTTATAAGCCTAATTTCCCCCCCCCCCCCCCCCCCCCTCTTAGGCATATTTTGTACTTCACTTTCTAAATGCGAATTTTGGTTGGATCGGGTAATATTTTGGGGACATGTGGTATCGGCCAACGGAATTCAAGTTGATCCTCAAAGATTGAAAAAAGTAATCAAATGGGAAATTCCCAAAAATATTACAGAAGTACGAAGTTTTTCTCGTCTTAGCTGTATATTATCGGCGATTTGTCGAGAATTTTTCTTTGATAGCAACTCCTATGACGAAATTGTTACGCAAAGGTGCTGCATATAAATGGACAGAAGAATGTCAAAAAAGTTTTGATGACTAAAGAAACGACTGACTACGGCTCCGGTATTGACTATTCCATCAGGTACTGGAGGTTTTGTTATCTACAGTGATGCATCATATCAAGGATTGGGATGTGTTTTAATGCAGCACGGAAAAGTGGTTGCGTATGCGTCTCGACAGTTAAAGCCATACGAGACTTCATATCCTACGCATGATTTGGAATTGGCTGCAGTAGTGTTTGCTTTGAAAATATGGCGACACTACTTGTATGGCGCAACATTCCAAATATTTACGGATCACAAGAGTCTGAAATATCTGTTGAGTCAAAAGGAGTTAAACATGAGGCAACGACGATGGATAGAGTTATTAAAGGATTATGACTGCACCATTGAGTACCATCCAGGGAAGGCAAATGTGGTTGCTGATGCATTGAGTCGAAAGTCTTATGGTACTCTTTCTTATCTATCGCCATGCTCGTTTTCAGATTTAATCGAACTAAGAAAAATGGATATCGAAATGGAGGTGGATGAGATTGGCGTTTTATATGCATCATTAACGATTCATCTGACATTGATTGATAAAATAAACAGGCTCAAGAGTTTGGATGAAAAGTTAACTCTATCGCTGAAAAGGTGAAACAGGGAAAACAACATCTTTTTGTATTAACAACGAAGGTTGTCTGATGCTTATAACAGTTATGTGTTTCCAAAGGTTGACAATCTGCGAAAGGAAATAATGGAAGAAGCACATACAGCCCCTTATGCTATGCATCCGGGCAGTACCAAATGTACCAGACTCTTAGAGTACATTATTGGTGGCCGAGAATGAAGAAAGACGTGGCAGAATATGTTTTGAAATGTTTAACGTGTCAACAGATTAAAGCTGAACATCAGCACTTTGTGGGTAAATTACATCCTTTACCCATACCAGTTTGGAAATGGGAGCGCATAACAATGGACTTTCTTATGGTCTTCCGGCGACGGCAAAGAAAAATGACGCTGTTTGGGTAATTGTCGATAGACTTACTAAATCTGCTCATTTCTTGCCATTTCGATGGGGTTCTACCTTAGAATACCTGGCGAGAAGATATGTCAACGAGATTGTTAGATTGCATGGAGGTGCATGGAGATTGTTAGATTGCATGGAGATTGCATGGGTAGAAGTCGCCGCGTCAGGTCCGACGGCGCATGCACAACCTACCCTTAGCCATTCAACTTCTCCCAACAGACAGTTGTCTCAGACAAGCACGAGGAGCCTCGTACGCTATCCCTGCTTCATTCTGAAGCAGCGGGTATTGAATCAGGTGGTACCCAGCCCCAAACCACCGCACCTTCTTTGACCACTTCGAGTCTAGTGTCCACTTTTCCCAATTTTTTTGATCTTTCTAGGACACAGCCTCTATTTGCCACCACTCCTCTTGGTCTTGTCGTGACCAAGACAGAATCTCCATAGATGCTTCTATACAGAAGTCATTCGAGGATTGGAGAGAAGTCCTGCCACGGTCAACCCCACGAC
>JAQPCC010000272.1:0-49044 GCA_028392965.1 Lindernia subracemosa | reverse complement strand
CTCGTGTTCGTTTCATTTCGTCTCTAATTAATCATTTATTCCGCTGTGCGCTTTGAGTGTGAGAGTGAGTGTTAGCCTAACATTTCACCAACATCAGTATACCACTCAGTAGTTTACATCCATTAGGGACCACGCCACTTCAGATATTATACAATCAAAGTTCATAACTCAATAGTTGAATCACGATGCCAGAACGATGTCTATGTCTCATATCTATTTTGTACGATCATTGCAAAATCTTATTTAAGTAGAAATACTCTCATACGAGAGAAAGAAATTCCCATACGAGAGAAGAAAGAATGTCATACGAGAGATAACAAATATAGAATATACAATATAGAAATTGTGAAACAGAATAAATAGATGATGTGTGCTCCAACCCGATCCGTATCATTATTTTTAGAGGACGAAAAACATGCATGTATAATCTTTTTTAAGTCAATGAAATATGAATTAAAGGTCTGAGATCATGAGATATGAATTAAAAAACATGCAAGAACGCCAAAAGGCGAAGGACTCGATAATGGCTGAGTATTATTAAATAGTGCAATCCATAGCACGCCCATGACTGATTTCTATATATATATATATATATATATATATATAGTAGCTACTCTAAGCAAATACACAACAGCGATCGACCATAAATTGATTAGTGCAATAACACATTCGAAAACCCTAGTTAACATATCTATTACCATATCCATAATAATGGAACTTAATCCATCCATGATGGGAACGTTAATCGTAGCCATTTCTTTCCTCCTCTTCGTATCGAAACTAAGGCGAAAGAACAAATCGAACAGCGGCCTCAAATCTCCGCCAGAAGCTGGCGGTTCGAAGCCGTTCATAGGCCATCTCCAGCTCCTTAGCGGCACATCGCACGCCGATCTGGCACACTTCAAGCTAGCCTCCCTGGCCGACAACACGGGCCCATCTTCAGCGTCCGGCTCGGCGTGAACCACGTGGTGGTGGTCAGCAGCTGGGAGTTGATCAAGGAGCTGTGCACCACCCACGACGTGGCGATCTCCAACCGCCCCAAGCTGAGGGCTTTCAAGCACCTCAGCTACAACTTCTCCATGTTCGGCTCGGCGCCCTACGGACCCTACTGGCGCGAGGTCCGCAAGCTGATCTCCATGAAGCTCTTGTCGAGCCGAAGGCTCGAGAACATGAGCCACGCCACCATGTCCGAGATCAAGGGCTCGGTGAGCGACCTCTACAGGAGGTGGAAGGCTGAGGAAAAGGACCCGTCGGGGAGGGCGCAAGTGGACATGAAGCAATGGTTCGGGGACATGGATTTGAACATCATATTGAAGATGATGGTGGGTAAGAGGTTCTACGACGGCGGGCCCGACGCCGAGGAGGGAAGGAGACGACGGAGGGCGATGAGGGATTGGTTTCATTACACCGGCGTGTTCGTGCCTGGGGATGCGTTGCCCTACCTCTCATGGTTGGATATAGGCGGCCACGAGAAGAAGATGAAGGAGATCGCCTCCGATTTGGACGAGATCATGGGCGAGTGGCTCGATGAACACAAAGCCAACGCCGGAAAGAAAAAGGAGTACGAAGACTTCATGGACGTCTTATTACAAGAATTGGCGCGCGGGAGTCTTCAAGCCGACGGTTACGACTACGATATAGTCATCAAGGCGACGTGCATCGTAAGTTCTCTTTTTTTTTTTCATTTTGTTTTCAGTTTTGTCGTTAATTATTACATATTTATCTGGATAGTTAAAGGACCACTTCACCTTAAATTTGATGCTTATATGTTAATTTTATATTTTTTTATTTTCCAACATGTTCCCTTATTCTAGGTCTGGGATCTGATACCGTATTAAATGACCATTTCATCTATAAACTTAAGCTTGAAGGCGGTGTATCATATTTTAATTTTATATTTTATTTCTGATACAAGCTCTAATATGAAATTATGATCGTCTCTTATTGCAGCTTTTGATAGCCGGTGCAACCGATACGACGGCGGTGATGTTAGAGTGGGGCCTATCTCTTCTACTAAACAACCCGCACGTCATGAAACGACTTCAAGACGAGCTCGACAGCGTTATCGGCAAAGATCGACGGGCCCACGAATCTGACATCAGCAAATTAACCTACCTACAAGCCGTCGTCAAGGAGACGTTCAGGCTGTACCCCGCCGGGCCGTTGGGCGGCCTGCGAGAGTTCGGCAAGGACGTGAACGTAGGGGGCTACCACGTCCCGAAGGGCACTTGGCTGATAATGAACGTTTGGAAGCTTCAGAGGGATCCCTCCGTGTGGGGCGAAGACGTTAACGAGTTCAAGCCCGAGAGGTTCCTTCAAGGGGCCCACAAGGATCTCACCGTTCTCGGCCAGGACTTCGAGCTGATCCCATTCGGGGCGGGTCGGAGGATTTGCCCCGGGTCGAACTTTGGTTGGCAGATGCTACAGCTTGTCTTTGCGACTGTGTTGCATGCGTTCGACTTTAAGACGGCTTCCGACGAACCGATCGATATGACGGAGAGCCCCGGGATGACGAACAGCAAAGCCTCGCCGCTCGACGTGCTTCTTTCTCCGAGGTTGTCGCCGGACCTTTATTAAGGCACGTAATGATCGACCGTTCGTGTTATATTACATTGCATTTGATGTCGTCGGGGTTTTACTTGGAACTATTTCCGTGGCCTGTTGTGTTTCATGTACTTGTAATGCGTTGTTTGCTTGTAATGTAATATAACAAAGTTTTTAATAAACAAATTTAATAAATTTATAGTTGGAATTTATGTACTAAAGAAATATTTTGCCTACATATTAAAATCGGAATAAAGTGTTTGCATGGTTTAGAGTTTTTTTTTTTTTACCAAAAAGGTTAAAATGTTGAAACAGATGTCGGTTACCCGAATCCAGAATATACTCCGAACCCGTCAAACCCAGAATTTACAATTGTTGAATGTTTTATAACACTGAATAATACAATTGTGTTTCGTATTGATCTTTCTTCTGTGTTCTTTGTAGATACAATTGTGTACTATCTATACAAGCATTCTATGTCATAAATGGCAAGTAGCCGTGAAATCTAATCTGGGACATTATGCGTTTCTTTAACGTGATTGATTCTGACTAGATATGGTGACCATTGATCTTAGCCGTTTGTAGCCGCATTCGGATAAGGTAAGTTTTGATTATTTCCTTGATATGCGGGGGTATGGTATGAGAAAGGTGATTAGATAGTGCTCTGAGATCAATCTTGTATTTTATTCTTTATTCTGTAATTCTCTCCCTCAAATCGGACTTAAATAAATCGATTAGCCCAACTTGTTTTGTGTGTCTTCGAATGTTTGGACTTCAACCGCCTTCGTAAAGATATCTGTCAGTTGTTCTTTGCTTCCTACAAACGACGTCTCTATTTCTCGACTTGTACTTTTTCTCTGACGAAGTGTCAGTCTACCTCAACATGTTTGGTCCACTCATGAAAGACATGATTAGTTGCAATGTGGTGAGCTTTACGATTGTCACAGAACATCATTGTTCTGTTGTTTTTAATCTTCAAATCTTCCAGGAGTTGCTTTACCCATATAAGTTCGCTCATCGTCGTGGCCATGAATGTATTCGGCTTCAACATTGGATCTCGCAACAACACTCTGTTTTTTTTTCCTCCACGTGACTAGGTTTCTCCAACAAACGTGCAGTATCTTGTGGTGGACCTCCGGTGAAAGCTTCCAGCCCAGTCTGCATCTGAGTAACCAATCACGTTGTGTGTTTCATTTCTCCTCATCCAAAGTCCTCGGCTTGGGTTGCCTTTGAGGTATTTTAGAATGCGATCGACAGCTTCAATGTTACTGGTTCTAGGTGCCTGCATAAACTGATTGACAAAACTAACATCAAATAAAAATATCAGGTCATGTAGCTGTCAGATAAATGAGTTTCTCCACCAGTCTTTAAAATTGATTTATGACTTCTAAGAGGTTTCCAACTTCTGAGTTTAATTTTATGTTAGTTTTTATGGGAGTTTTTTAGGGTTTTAATTCCATTTTCAGTTTCATCCAGAAGATCTAGGATATATTTTCTCCGAGATAAGAAAATCCTTTTTGGGGAATGCGCTATCTCTATCCCTATAAAATATCTCAATGGTCCAAGATCTTTAATGTCAAATATATTTTTAAGGAATGTCTTAATTTTATTGATTTCATTGATATTGTTTCTGGTGATTACGATGTCATCCACGTATACAAATACAACTACAATAGTTTGATTAGTTGTCTTGATGAACATGGGGAATCAGCTGAACTTTTTGAAAAATTAAACGTTAGAAGTGCATGATGTTGAGTTTTATGCCCCATATGCCGTACGAGGATTAGATAGTACGAGGGCATTGATGTAATTTTATCGTGTTTACTTTTGTAATTGGATTATTTGATAATGGAATTACTTACATTCTTGTCGATTTAAGTTTGACAAAATTGATAGGCATATTATTAGTTCGTCTAAATAAATTAACCTTGCAGTCAGGTAAATAAGACGAATTAATAAAACCCTAATATTTACAGTTCAGTTACTGATTCTG
Source organism: Lindernia subracemosa (assembly GCA_028392965.1). Classification (NCBI taxonomy): domain Eukaryota; kingdom Viridiplantae; phylum Streptophyta; class Magnoliopsida; order Lamiales; family Linderniaceae; genus Vandellia; species Vandellia subracemosa. The sequence goes on along the minus strand of JAQPCC010000272.1, from coordinate 44,507 downwards.
TGTGACAGAGAGGGGGCACCAGTAAGCTGAAACACTGTAGTATTAAATTGAGTCCACAAGTCTAAGTCACCACTAGGGTGACTGGATTGACGAGTATGACTTGTTTGTCGACGGGTCCAAAACGGTTGTGTCAATCGTTCACTTGGAAAGTGAGAGCCCGTGACATTGATACAAGACGAATCAGGAGATTATCTGTATTTGGACAGTGACTCGTAATCGAACGATCACACGCTGGTAAAGTCGATGATCGATCGATTGACTGTATTAGTCTACGTAAACCATAGACCGAAAGAGGCCTCAAGGATTTGTGGGTTAGGTCGTGGGATCGAATCCCCCCTCCCACAATTCCTTGAGTAGTCCCCATGGGATTTATTTCCCATGACTATCGTTGTCAGATGGGTTTGGGACGTATTCATCTGACACCGGGGATTAGTCCCACCACTGAAGTGTGTGGCGCAATTAAGCCTCTATCAGGTCTATGTGGCGCAAAGCCCACGCCGGTATTTAGGGGCTAGCCCATAGCTAGATAGAGTGGGGATACATCGGGACCGCAAAAAAAAAAAAAAAAGACCAAGTCAAAAGGACCAAGTCTACTTGGGAGTGGTGGAGAATTTTTCTCTCACTCCCTCTTGAATTTTCGGCCACCACCACCTAGGTATAAATAGGGTTTTTCATTGTTTGAAAAACCCTAATGCAACAAAAGCAAAAGTGGAGAAAACTAGGGTTTTCTCACATTCTTCCCCCTCTCTCTCAATCTCGCTCTCTCTCTCTCACTCTCTCAAGAGTATCTCGGCCGAGCCTTGGCCTAGCCGCATAAAGCAAGCCTCGGCCGTGACGTTCGTAAGGTGCCGGCGTGACGATCTTGCTCCGTTCGTGTGCTTTCGGTGCTAGGAGAGGGATACTACATCCCGGAGAATTGAAGGGTTCGTAGCTAGCAATCTTTTTGAAGGTCTTCGAGGTATAATGGCTGAAACTCTTCTCGTTTGTGTTCTTATGTTCTCGTGTACACACCGAGCGACCCTAGGGAAAGGTCGGAATCTCAAAAAGTTTTAAAATTCCGCCGTTCGAGGAACGAGGGTCCGGGGACCCTACCGGGATTCCCAACACATGACTCAGTTTTGAGTATCATGCTCTAGGATATTGTTTGAGAGCATATGTAGATTTTTTAAATTTATATACTAGGTTTTCGTGATGGTTCTCGAGTTGGTGACCTGGTGGGAGTCTCATGTATATTTTCTCATCCAGCTCACCTTGTAGAACATCATATTTTTCGTCCATCTGTGAGAGACTCCATCCAGAATTAACAACAACGGATAGGAGAATTCTCACAGTTCTCATTTTTGCGACCGGTGCAAATATTTCTTGATAGCCTATTCCATATGTTTGTGTAAAACCTTTTGCTACCAGTCGAGCTTTAAATCGTTCAATTGTTCCATAACTGTTATGTTTGATTTTATACACCCACTTACATCCTACGGGTTTTATATTTTCCGGTAGATGGTGATGATTCAAGATTGATTACGTTCAAGGACTTCAAGTTCTTCTTTTATGGCCTTATGCCATTCAGGTTTTTTGTTTGCATCTTCGAAATTACTAGGTTCGACAGTTTGGTCGATGTTGCTACAAAAGGCAAAGATCAAGGGTCATCATATCGAGTCACAATCAATCACATAATGCATAAATGTCTCAGATTAGCTTACGACGGTTACTTGTCATTTATGATATAGAATGCTTGTATCGATAGTGCAGAATTATACCTACAAAGAACACACAAGAAAGATCAATACGAAACACAATTATATTTTTCAGTGTTTATAAAAAATTCAACATGTTATCAGAGCTCGTGCACCAAAAGAAGTCTTGGGTACGAATCCTCACGACCTCCCATTTAAGAAAATATACGTCTAAGGCTAGATAAGAAAGAAAGCAGTCTAGACGTGTGGGAGAGAGTTGAAAATAAAGTATATAAAATTAAAAAATGATACACACCCTTCAAGCTTAAGCTTTTAGGTAAAGTGGACATTCAACAACAATCCGACTAAGTTCAATATAAATTAACTCCGAACATCTTTGTCAACTATGATACAACCTTCATCTTCTACAGAATCTAATCCTTCTTGCTAAGGTGTCTTCATATATGCACGTTACATTAACAATTGTAAAACAACGGCCACTTATTATAACTAAATATACCAAAGCATACCGTTGCTTACTTGTCAACTAGCTATTAGAATTGCAATTAACATTTAACACTTTGACCAATATATCATCATACCACTTTACACCTTAGATGGGAATATCTGATTATTAAATATAAATTTTTTTAAGGAGATATATGATTTATTATTTTCTTGACCTACTTTCGAGATAGTTAAGGAGTTTAGATGAAATAGAAATCTTGACCTACTTTCGAGATATCACTACTTGATCAATCCCTTTTTATCATTATTTATTAATGCACAAAAATCATGCTTGTATAAACTTTTTTATTATTATTATTAAGTCAATGGAATATGAACTGAACGGCTGACTAATAAAAAATGCAAGAACGCCAGAAGGAGAAGACTCACCAAAGGCTGAGTATTGTAATGATAATGCAATCCATAGCACGCCATGGGACTGAGTCACTATATATAGCAAGCAGCTACTCTAAGAAAATACTTCACACAGCTATCGACCAAAAAAAAACATAAGCTTTGATTAGTGCAATAACACATTCGAAAACCCTAGTTAACATATCTATTACCATATCCATAATAATGGAACTGAATCCATCCATGATGGGAACGTTAATCGTAGCCATTTCTTTCCTCCTCTTCGTATCGAAACTAAGGCGAAAGAACAAATCGAACAGCGGCCTCAAATCTCCGCCAGAAGCTGGCGGTTCGAAGCCGTTCATAGGCCATCTCCAGCTCCTTAGCGGCACATCGCACGCCGATCTGGCACACTTCAAGCTAGCCTCCCTGGCCGACAAACACGGGCCCATCTTCAGCGTCCGGCTCGGCGTGAACCACGTGGTGGTGGTCAGCAGCTGGGAGTTGATCAAGGAGCTGTGCACCACCCACGACGTGGCGATCTCCAACCGCCCCAAGCTGAGGGCTTTCAAGCACCTCAGCTACAACTTCTCCATGTTCGGCTCGGCGCCCTACGGACCCTACTGGCGCGAGGTCCGCAAGCTGATCTCCATGAAGCTCTTGTCGAGCCGAAGGCTCGAGAACATGAGCCACGCCACCATGTCCGAGATCAAGGGCTCGGTGAGCGACCTCTACAGGAGGTGGAAGGCTGAGGAAAAGGACCCGTCGGGGAGGGCGCACGTGGACATGAAGCAATGGTTCGGGGACATGGATTTGAACATCATATTGAAGATGATGGTGGGTAAGAGGTTCTACGACGGCGGGCCCGACGCCGAGGAGGGAAGGAGACGACGGAGGGCGATGAGGGATTGGTTTCATTACACCGGCGTGTTCGTGCCTGGGGATGCGTTGCCCTACCTCTCATGGTTGGATATAGGCGGCCACGAGAAGAAGATGAAGGAGATCGCCTCCGATTTGGACGAGATCATGGGCGAGTGGCTCGATGAACACAAAGCCAATGCCGGAAAGAAAAAGGAGTACGAAGACTTCATGGACGTCTTATTACAAGAATTGGCGCGCGGGAGTCTTCAAGCCGACGGTTACGACTACGATATAGTCATCAAGGCGACGTGCATCGTAAGTTTTTTTTTTTTTTTTTTTTTTTTTCAGTTTGGGTCGTTTAATTAGTTAAATGACCACTTCACCTTAAATTTGATGCTTATATGTTAATTTTATATATTTTTTATTTTTTCCAACATGTTCCCTTATTCTAGGTCTGGGATCTGATACCGTATTAAATGACCATTTCATCTATAAACTTAAGCTTGAAGGCGGTGTATCATATTTTAATTTTATATTTTTATTTCTGATACAAGCTCTAATATGAAATTATGATCGTCTCTTATTGCAGCTTTTGATAGCCGGTGCAACCGATACGACGGCGGTGATGTTAGAGTGGGGCCTATCTCTTCTACTAAACAACCCGCACGTCATGAAACGACTTCAAGACGAGCTCGACAGCGTTATCGGCAAAGATCGACGGGCCCACGAATCTGACATCAGCAAATTAACCTACCTACAAGCCGTCGTCAAGGAGACGTTCAGGCTGTACCCCGCCGGGCCGTTGGGCGGCCTGCGAGAGTTCGGCAAGGACGTGAACGTAGGGGGCTACCACGTCCCGAAGGGCACTTGGCTGATAATGAACGTTTGGAAGCTTCAGAGGGATCCCTCCGTGTGGGGCGAAGACGTTAACGAGTTCAAGCCCGAGAGGTTCCTTCAAGGGGCCCACAAGGATCTCACCGTTCTCGGCCAGGACTTCGAGCTGATCCCATTCGGGGCGGGTCGGAGGATTTGCCCCGGGTCGAACTTTGGTTGGCAGATGCTACAGCTTGTCTTTGCGACTGTGTTGCATGCGTTCGACTTTAAGACGGCTTCCGACGAACCGATCGATATGACGGAGAGCCCCGGGATGACGAACAGCAAAGCCTCGCCGCTCGACGCGCTTCTTTCTCCGAGGTTGTCGCCGGACCTTTATTAAGGCACGTAATGATCGACCGTTCGTGTTATATTACATTGCATTTGATGTCGTCGGGGTTTTACTTGGAACTATTTCCGTGGCCTGTTGTGTTTCATGTACTTGTAATGCGTTGTTTGCTTGTAATGTAATATAACAAAGTTTTTAATAAACAAATTTAATAAATTTATAGTTGGAATTTATGTACTAAAGAAATATTTTGCCTACATATTAAAATCGGAATAAAAGTGTTTGCATGGTTTAGAGTTTTTTTTTTTTTACCAAAAAGGTTAAAATGTTGAAACAGATGTCGGTTACCCGAATCCAGAATATACTCCGAACCCGTCAAACCCAGAATTTACAATTGTTGAATGTTTTATAACACTGAATAATACAATTGTGTTTCGTATTGATCTTTCTTCTGTGTTCTTTGTAGATACAATTGTGTACTATCTATACAAGCATTCTATGTCATAAATGGCAAGTAGCCGTTGAAATCTAATCTGGGACATTATGCGTTTCTTTAACGTGATTGATTCTGACTAGATATGGTGACCATTGATCTTAGCCGTTTGTAGCCGCATTCGGATAAGGTAAGTTTTGATTATTTCCTTGATATGCGGGGGTATGGTATGAGAAAGGTGATTAGATAGTGCTCTGAGATCAATCTTGTATTTTATTTCTTTATTCTGTAATTCTCTCCCTCAAATCGGACTTAAATAAATCGATTAGCCCAACTTGTTTTGTGTGTCTTCGAATGTTTGGACTTCAACCGCCTTCGTAAAGATATCTGTCAGTTGTCTTTGCTTCCTACAAACGACGTCTCTATTTCTCGACTTGTACTTTTTCTCTGACGAAGTGTCAGTCTACCTCAACATGTTTGGTCCACTCATGAAAGACATGATTAGTTGCAATGTGGTGAGCTTTACGATTGTCACAGAACATCATTGTTCTGTTGTTTTTAATCTTCAAATCTTCCAGGAGTTGCTTTACCCATATAAGTTCGCTCATCGTCGTGGCCATGAATGTATTCGGCTTCAACATTGGATCTCGCAACAACACTCTGTTTTTTTCTCCTCCACGTGACTAGGTTTCTCCAACAAACGTGCAGTATCTTGTGGTGGACCTCCGGTGAAAGCTTCCAGCCCAGTCTGCATCTGAGTAACCAATCACGTTGTGTGTTTCATTTCTCCTCATCCAAAGTCCTCGGCTTGGGTTGCCTTTGAGGTATTTTAGAATGCGATCGACAGCTTCAATGTTACTGGTTCTAGGTGCCTGCATAAACTGATTGACAAAACTAACATCAAATAAAAATATCAGGTCATGTAGCTGTCAGATAAATGAGTTTCTCCACCAGTCTTTAAAATTGATTTATGATTCTAAGAGGTTTCCAACTTCTGAGTTTAATTTTATGTTAGTTTTTATGGGAGTTTTTTAGGGTTTTAATTCCATTTTCAGTTTCATTCAGAAGATCTAGGATATATTTTCTCCGAGATAAGAAAATCCTTTTTGGGGAATGCGCTATCTCTATCCCTATAAAATATCTCAATGGTCCAAGATCTTTAATGTCAAATATATTTTTAAGGAATGTCTTAATTTTATTGATTTCATTGATATTGTTTCTGGTGATTACGATGTCATCCACGTATACAAATACAACTACAATAGTTTGATTAGTTGTCTTGATGAACATGGGGAATCAGCTGAACTTTTTGAAAAATTAAACGTTAGAAGTGCATGATGTTGAGTTTTATGCCCCATATGCCGTACGAGGATTAGATAGTACGAGGGCATTGATGTAATTTTATCGTGTTTACTTTTGTAATTGGATTATTTGATAATGGAATTACTTACATTCTTGTCGATTTAAGTTTGACAAAATTGATAGGCATATTATTAGTTCGTCTAAATAAATTAACCTTGCAGTCAGGTAAATAAGACGAATTAATAAAACCCTAATATTTACAGTTCAGTTACTGATTCTGTGTGACAGAGAGGGGGCACCAGTAAGCTGAAACACTGTAGTATTAAATTGAGTCCACAAGTCTAAGTCACCACTAGGGTGACTGGATTGACGAGTATGACTTGTTTGTCGACGGGTCCAAAACGGTTGTGTCAATCGTTCACTTGGAAAGTGAGAGCCCGTGACATTGATACAAGACGAATCAGGAGATTATCTGTATTTGGACAGTGACTCGTAATCGAACGATCACACGCTGGTAAAGTCGATGATCGATCGATTGACTGTATTAGTCTACGTAAACCATAGACCGAAAGAGGCCTCAAGGATTTGTGGGTTAGGTCGTGGGATCGAATCCCCCCTCCCACAATTCCTTGAGTAGTCCCCATGGGATTTATTTCCCATGACTATCGTTGTCAGATGGGTTTGGGACGTATTCATCTGACACCGGGGATTAGTCCCACCACTGAAGTGTGTGGCGCAATTAAGCCTCTATCAGGTCTATGTGGCGCAAAGCCCACGCCGGTATTTAGGGGCTAGCCCATAGCTAGATAGAGTGGGGATACATCGGGACCGCAAAAAAAAAAAAAAAAGACCAAGTCAAAAGGACCAAGTCTACTTGGGAGTGGTGGAGAATTTTTCTCTCACTCCCTCTTGAATTTTCGGCCACCACCACCTAGGTATAAATAGGGTTTTTCATTGTTTGAAAAACCCTAATGCAACAAAAGCAAAAGTGGAGAAAACTAGGGTTTTCTCACATTCTTCCCCCCTCTCAATCTCGCTCTCTCTCTCTCACTCTCTCAAGAGTATCTCGGCCGAGCCTTGGCCTAGCCGCATAAAGCAAGCCTCGGCCGTGACGTTCGTAAGGTGCCGGCGTGACGATCTTGCTCCGTTCGTGTGCTTTCGGTGCTAGGAGAGGGATACTACATCCCGGAGAATTGAAGGGTTCGTAGCTAGCAATCTTTTTGAAGGTCTTCGAGGTATAATGGCTGAAACTCTTCTCGTTTGTGTTCTTATGTTCTCGTGTACACACCGAGCGACCCTAGGGAAAGGTCGGAATCTCAAAAAGTTTTAAAATTCCGCCGTTCGAGGAACGAGGGTCCGGGGACCCTACCGGGATTCCCAACACATGACTCAGTTTTGAGTATCATGCTCTAGGATATTGTTTGAGAGCATATGTAGATTTTTTAAATTTATATACTAGGTTTTCGTGATGGTTCTCGAGTTGGTGACCTGGTGGGAGTCTCATGTATATTTTCTCATCCAGCTCACCTTGTAGAACATCATATTTTTCGTCCATCTGTGAGAGACTCCATCCAGAATTAACAACAACGGATAGGAGAATTCTCACAGTTCTCATTTTTGCGACCGGTGCAAATATTTCTTGATAGCCTATTCCATATGTTTGTGTAAAACCTTTTGCTACCAGTCGAGCTTTAAATCGTTCAATTGTTCCATAACTGTTATGTTTGATTTTATACACCCACTTACATCCTACGGGTTTTATATTTTCCGGTAGATGGTGATGATTCAAGATTGATTACGTTCAAGGACTTCAAGTTCTTCTTTTATGGCCTTATGCCATTCAGGTTTTTTGTTTGCATCTTCGAAATTACTAGGTTCGACAGTTTGGTCGATGTTGCTACAAAAGGCAAAGATCAAGGGTCATCATATCGAGTCACAATCAATCACATAATGCATAAATGTCTCAGATTAGCTTACGACGGTTACTTGTCATTTATGATATAGAATGCTTGTATCGATAGTGCAGAATTATACCTACAAAGAACACACAAGAAAGATCAATACGAAACACAATTATATTTTTCAGTGTTTATAAAAAATTCAACATGTTATCAGAGCTCGTGCACCAAAAGAAGTCTTGGGTACGAATCCTCACGACCTCCCATTTAAGAAAATATACGTCTAAGGCTAGATAAGAAAGAAAGCAGTCTAGACGTGTGGGAGAGAGTTGAAAATAAAGTATATAAAATTAAAAAATGATACACACCCTTCAAGCTTAAGCTTTTAGGTAAAGTGGACATTCAACAACAATCCGACTAAGTTCAATATAAATTAACTCCGAACATCTTTGTCAACTATGATACAACCTTCATCTTCTACAGAATCTAATCCTTCTTGCTAAGGTGTCTTCATATATGCACGTTACATTAACAATTGTAAAACAACGGCCACTTATTATAACTAAATATACCAAAGCATACCGTTGCTTACTTGTCAACTAGCTATTAGAATTGCAATTAACATTTAACACTTTGACCAATATATCATCATACCACTTTACACCTTAGATGGGAATATCTGATTATTAAATATAAATTTTTTTAAGGAGATATATGATTTATTATTTTCTTGACCTACTTTCGAGATAGTTAAGGAGTTTAGATGAAATAGAAATCTTGACCTACTTTCGAGATATCACTACTTGATCAATCCCTTTTTATCATTATTTATTAATGCACAAAAATCATGCTTGTATAAACTTTTTATTATTATTATTAAGTCAATGGAATATGAACTGAACGGCTGACTAATAAAAAATGCAAGAACGCCAGAAGGAGAAGACTCACCAAAGGCTGAGTATTGTAATGATAATGCAATCCATAGCACGCCATGGGACTGAGTCACTATATATAGCAAGCAGCTACTCTAAGAAAATACTTCACACAGCTATCGACCAAAAAAAAACATAAGCTTTGATTAGTGCAATAACACATTCGAAAACCCTAGTTAACATATCTATTACCATATCCATAATAATGGAACTGAATCCATCCATGATGGGAACGTTAATCGTAGCCATTTCTTTCCTCCTCTTCGTATCGAAACTAAGGCGAAAGAACAAATCGAACAGCGGCCTCAAATCTCCGCCAGAAGCTGGCGGTTCGAAGCCGTTCATAGGCCATCTCCAGCTCCTTAGCGGCACATCGCACGCCGATCTGGCACACTTCAAGCTAGCCTCCCTGGCCGACAAACACGGGCCCATCTTCAGCGTCCGGCTCGGCGTGAACCACGTGGTGGTGGTCAGCAGCTGGGAGTTGATCAAGGAGCTGTGCACCACCCACGACGTGGCGATCTCCAACCGCCCCAAGCTGAGGGCTTTCAAGCACCTCAGCTACAACTTCTCCATGTTCGGCTCGGCGCCCTACGGACCCTACTGGCGCGAGGTCCGCAAGCTGATCTCCATGAAGCTCTTGTCGAGCCGAAGGCTCGAGAACATGAGCCACGCCACCATGTCCGAGATCAAGGGCTCGGTGAGCGACCTCTACAGGAGGTGGAAGGCTGAGGAAAAGGACCCGTCGGGGAGGGCGCACGTGGACATGAAGCAATGGTTCGGGGACATGGATTTGAACATCATATTGAAGATGATGGTGGGTAAGAGGTTCTACGACGGCGGGCCCGACGCCGAGGAGGGAAGGAGACGACGGAGGGCGATGAGGGATTGGTTTCATTACACCGGCGTGTTCGTGCCTGGGGATGCGTTGCCCTACCTCTCATGGTTGGATATAGGCGGCCACGAGAAGAAGATGAAGGAGATCGCCTCCGATTTGGACGAGATCATGGGCGAGTGGCTCGATGAACACAAAGCCAATGCCGGAAAGAAAAAGGAGTACGAAGACTTCATGGACGTCTTATTACAAGAATTGGCGCGCGGGAGTCTTCAAGCCGACGGTTACGACTACGATATAGTCATCAAGGCGACGTGCATCGTAAGTTTCTTTTTTTTTTTTCTTTTTTTTTTTTTCAGTTTGGGTCGTTTAATTAGTTAAATGACCACTTCACCTTAAATTTGATGCTTATATGTTAATTTTATATATTTTTTATTTTTTCCAACATGTTCCCTTATTCTAGGTCTGGGATCTGATACCGTATTAAATGACCATTTCATCTATAAACTTAAGCTTGAAGGCGGTGTATCATATTTTAATTTTATATTTTTATTTCTGATACAAGCTCTAATATGAAATTATGATCGTCTCTTATTGCAGCTTTTGATAGCCGGTGCAACCGATACGACGGCGGTGATGTTAGAGTGGGGCCTATCTCTTCTACTAAACAACCCGCACGTCATGAAACGACTTCAAGACGAGCTCGACAGCGTTATCGGCAAAGATCGACGGGCCCACGAATCTGACATCAGCAAATTAACCTACCTACAAGCCGTCGTCAAGGAGACGTTCAGGCTGTACCCCGCCGGGCCGTTGGGCGGCCTGCGAGAGTTCGGCAAGGACGTGAACGTAGGGGGCTACCACGTCCCGAAGGGCACTTGGCTGATAATGAACGTTTGGAAGCTTCAGAGGGATCCCTCCGTGTGGGGCGAAGACGTTAACGAGTTCAAGCCCGAGAGGTTCCTTCAAGGGGCCCACAAGGATCTCACCGTTCTCGGCCAGGACTTCGAGCTGATCCCATTCGGGGCGGGTCGGAGGATTTGCCCCGGGTCGAACTTTGGTTGGCAGATGCTACAGCTTGTCTTTGCGACTGTGTTGCATGCGTTCGACTTTAAGACGGCTTCCGACGAACCGATCGATATGACGGAGAGCCCCGGGATGACGAACAGCAAAGCCTCGCCGCTCGACGTGCTTCTTTCTCCGAGGTTGTCGCCGGACCTTTATTAAGGCACGTAATGATCGACCGTTCGTGTTATATTACATTGCATTTGATGTCGTCGGGGTTTTACTTGGAACTATTTCCGTGGCCTGTTGTGTTTCATGTACTTGTAATGCGTTGTTTGCTTGTAATGTAATATAACAAAGTTTTTAATAAACAAATTTAATAAATTTATAGTTGGAATTTATGTACTAAAGAAATATTTTGCCTACATATTAAAATCGGAATAAAAGTGTTTGCATGGTTTAGAGTTTTTTTTTTTTTACCAAAAAGGTTAAAATGTTGAAACAGATGTCGGTTACCCGAATCCAGAATATACTCCGAACCCGTCAAACCCAGAATTTACAATTGTTGAATGTTTTATAACACTGAATAATACAATTGTGTTTCGTATTGATCTTTCTTCTGTGTTCTTTGTAGATACAATTGTGTACTATCTATACAAGCATTCTATGTCATAAATGGCAAGTAGCCGTTGAAATCTAATCTGGGACATTATGCGTTTCTTTAACGTGATTGATTCTGACTAGATATGGTGACCATTGATCTTAGCCGTTTGTAGCCGCATTCGGATAAGGTAAGTTTTGATTATTTCCTTGATATGCGGGGGTATGGTATGAGAAAGGTGATTAGATAGTGCTCTGAGATCAATCTTGTATTTTATTTCTTTATTCTGTAATTCTCTCCCTCAAATCGGACTTAAATAAATCGATTAGCCCAACTTGTTTTGTGTGTCTTCGAATGTTTGGACTTCAACCGCCTTCGTAAAGATATCTGTCAGTTGTTCTTTGCTTCCTACAAACGACGTCTCTATTTCTCGACTTGTACTTTTTCTCTGACGAAGTGTCAGTCTACCTCAACATGTTTGGTCCACTCATGAAAGACATGATTAGTTGCAATGTGGTGAGCTTTACGATTGTCACAGAACATCATTGTTCTGTTGTTTTTAATCTTCAAATCTTCCAGGAGTTGCTTTACCCATATAAGTTCGCTCATCGTCGTGGCCATGAATGTATTCGGCTTCAACATTGGATCTCGCAACAACACTCTGTTTTTTTTCTCCTCCACGTGACTAGGTTTCTCCAACAAACGTGCAGTATCTTGTGGTGGACCTCCGGTGAAAGCTTCCAGCCCAGTCTGCATCTGAGTAACCAATCACGTTGTGTGTTTCATTTCTCCTCATCCAAAGTCCTCGGCTTGGGTTGCCTTTGAGGTATTTTAGAATGCGATCGACAGCTTCAATGTTACTGGTTCTAGGTGCCTGCATAAACTGATTGACAAAACTAACATCAAATAAAAATATCAGGTCATGTAGCTGTCAGATAAATGAGTTTCTCCACCAGTCTTTAAAATTGATTTATGATTCTAAGAGGTTTCCAACTTCTGAGTTTAATTTTATGTTAGTTTTTATGGGAGTTTTTTAGGGTTTTAATTCCATTTTCAGTTTCATTCAGAAGATCTAGGATATATTTTCTCCGAGATAAGAAAATCCTTTTTGGGGAATGCGCTATCTCTATCCCTATAAAATATCTCAATGGTCCAAGATCTTTAATGTCAAATATATTTTTAAGGAATGTCTTAATTTTATTGATTTCATTGATATTGTTTCTGGTGATTACGATGTCATCCACGTATACAAATACAACTACAATAGTTTGATTAGTTGTCTTGATGAACATGGGGAATCAGCTGAACTTTTTGAAAAATTAAACGTTAGAAGTGCATGATGTTGAGTTTTATGCCCCATATGCCGTACGAGGATTAGATAGTACGAGGGCATTGATGTAATTTTATCGTGTTTACTTTTGTAATTGGATTATTTGATAATGGAATTACTTACATTCTTGTCGATTTAAGTTTGACAAAATTGATAGGCATATTATTAGTTCGTCTAAATAAATTAACCTTGCAGTCAGGTAAATAAGACGAATTAATAAAACCCTAATATTTACAGTTCAGTTACTGATTCTGTGTGACAGAGAGGGGGCACCAGTAAGCTGAAACACTGTAGTATTAAATTGAGTCCACAAGTCTAAGTCACCACTAGGGTGACTGGATTGACGAGTATGACTTGTTTGTCGACGGGTCCAAAACGGTTGTGTCAATCGTTCACTTGGAAAGTGAGAGCCCGTGACATTGATACAAGACGAATCAGGAGATTATCTGTATTTGGACAGTGACTCGTAATCGAACGATCACACGCTGGTAAAGTCGATGATCGATCGATTGACTGTATTAGTCTACGTAAACCATAGACCGAAAGAGGCCTCAAGGATTTGTGGGTTAGGTCGTGGGATCGAATCCCCCCTCCCACAATTCCTTGAGTAGTCCCCATGGGATTTATTTCCCATGACTATCGTTGTCAGATGGGTTTGGGACGTATTCATCTGACACCGGGGATTAGTCCCACCACTGAAGTGTGTGGCGCAATTAAGCCTCTATCAGGTCTATGTGGCGCAAAGCCCACGCCGGTATTTAGGGGCTAGCCCATAGCTAGATAGAGTGGGGATACATCGGGACCGCAAAAAAAAAAAAAAAAGACCAAGTCAAAAGGACCAAGTCTACTTGGGAGTGGTGGAGAATTTTTCTCTCACTCCCTCTTGAATTTTCGGCCACCACCACCTAGGTATAAATAGGGTTTTTCATTGTTTGAAAAACCCTAATGCAACAAAAGCAAAAGTGGAGAAAACTAGGGTTTTCTCACATTCTTCCCCCCTCTCAATCTCGCTCTCTCTCTCTCACTCTCTCAAGAGTATCTCGGCCGAGCCTTGGCCTAGCCGCATAAAGCAAGCCTCGGCCGTGACGTTCGTAAGGTGCCGGCGTGACGATCTTGCTCCGTTCGTGTGCTTTCGGTGCTAGGAGAGGGATACTACATCCCGGAGAATTGAAGGGTTCGTAGCTAGCAATCTTTTTGAAGGTCTTCGAGGTATAATGGCTGAAACTCTTCTCGTTTGTGTTCTTATGTTCTCGTGTACACACCGAGCGACCCTAGGGAAAGGTCGGAATCTCAAAAAGTTTTAAAATTCCGCCGTTCGAGGAACGAGGGTCCGGGGACCCTACCGGGATTCCCAACACATGACTCAGTTTTGAGTATCATGCTCTAGGATATTGTTTGAGAGCATATGTAGATTTTTTAAATTTATATACTAGGTTTTCGTGATGGTTCTCGAGTTGGTGACCTGGTGGGAGTCTCATGTATATTTTCTCATCCAGCTCACCTTGTAGAACATCATATTTTTCGTCCATCTGTGAGAGACTCCATCCAGAATTAACAACAACGGATAGGAGAATTCTCACAGTTCTCATTTTTGCGACCGGTGCAAATATTTCTTGATAGCCTATTCCATATGTTTGTGTAAAACCTTTTGCTACCAGTCGAGCTTTAAATCGTTCAATTGTTCCATAACTGTTATGTTTGATTTTATACACCCACTTACATCCTACGGGTTTTATATTTTCCGGTAGATGGTGATGATTCAAGATTGATTACGTTCAAGGACTTCAAGTTCTTCTTTTATGGCCTTATGCCATTCAGGTTTTTTGTTTGCATCTTCGAAATTACTAGGTTCGACAGTTTGGTCGATGTTGCTACAAAAGGCAAAGATCAAGGGTCATCATATCGAGTCACAATCAATCACATAATGCATAAATGTCTCAGATTAGCTTACGACGGTTACTTGTCATTTATGATATAGAATGCTTGTATCGATAGTGCAGAATTATACCTACAAAGAACACACAAGAAAGATCAATACGAAACACAATTATATTTTTCAGTGTTTATAAAAAATTCAACATGTTATCAGAGCTCGTGCACCAAAAGAAGTCTTGGGTACGAATCCTCACGACCTCCCATTTAAGAAAATATACGTCTAAGGCTAGATAAGAAAGAAAGCAGTCTAGACGTGTGGGAGAGAGTTGAAAATAAAGTATATAAAATTAAAAAATGATACACACCCTTCAAGCTTAAGCTTTTAGGTAAAGTGGACATTCAACAACAATCCGACTAAGTTCAATATAAATTAACTCCGAACATCTTTGTCAACTATGATACAACCTTCATCTTCTACAGAATCTAATCCTTCTTGCTAAGGTGTCTTCATATATGCACGTTACATTAACAATTGTAAAACAACGGCCACTTATTATAACTAAATATACCAAAGCATACCGTTGCTTACTTGTCAACTAGCTATTAGAATTGCAATTAACATTTAACACTTTGACCAATATATCATCATACCACTTTACACCTTAGATGGGAATATCTGATTATTAAATATAAATTTTTTTAAGGAGATATATGATTTATTATTTTCTTGACCTACTTTCGAGATAGTTAAGGAGTTTAGATGAAATAGAAATCTTGACCTACTTTCGAGATATCACTACTTGATCAATCCCTTTTTATCATTATTTATTAATGCACAAAAATCATGCTTGTATAAACTTTTTTATTATTATTATTAAGTCAATGGAATATGAACTGAACGGCTGACTAATAAAAAATGCAAGAACGCCAGAAGGAGAAGACTCACCAAAGGCTGAGTATTGTAATGATAATGCAATCCATAGCACGCCATGGGACTGAGTCACTATATATAGCAAGCAGCTACTCTAAGAAAATACTTCACACAGCTATCGACCAAAAAAAAACATAAGCTTTGATTAGTGCAATAACACATTCGAAAACCCTAGTTAACATATCTATTACCATATCCATAATAATGGAACTGAATCCATCCATGATGGGAACGTTAATCGTAGCCATTTCTTTCCTCCTCTTCGTATCGAAACTAAGGCGAAAGAACAAATCGAACAGCGGCCTCAAATCTCCGCCAGAAGCTGGCGGTTCGAAGCCGTTCATAGGCCATCTCCAGCTCCTTAGCGGCACATCGCACGCCGATCTGGCACACTTCAAGCTAGCCTCCCTGGCCGACAAACACGGGCCCATCTTCAGCGTCCGGCTCGGCGTGAACCACGTGGTGGTGGTCAGCAGCTGGGAGTTGATCAAGGAGCTGTGCACCACCCACGACGTGGCGATCTCCAACCGCCCCAAGCTGAGGGCTTTCAAGCACCTCAGCTACAACTTCTCCATGTTCGGCTCGGCGCCCTACGGACCCTACTGGCGCGAGGTCCGCAAGCTGATCTCCATGAAGCTCTTGTCGAGCCGAAGGCTCGAGAACATGAGCCACGCCACCATGTCCGAGATCAAGGGCTCGGTGAGCGACCTCTACAGGAGGTGGAAGGCTGAGGAAAAGGACCCGTCGGGGAGGGCGCACGTGGACATGAAGCAATGGTTCGGGGACATGGATTTGAACATCATATTGAAGATGATGGTGGGTAAGAGGTTCTACGACGGCGGGCCCGACGCCGAGGAGGGAAGGAGACGACGGAGGGCGATGAGGGATTGGTTTCATTACACCGGCGTGTTCGTGCCTGGGGATGCGTTGCCCTACCTCTCATGGTTGGATATAGGCGGCCACGAGAAGAAGATGAAGGAGATCGCCTCCGATTTGGACGAGATCATGGGCGAGTGGCTCGATGAACACAAAGCCAATGCCGGAAAGAAAAAGGAGTACGAAGACTTCATGGACGTCTTATTACAAGAATTGGCGCGCGGGAGTCTTCAAGCCGACGGTTACGACTACGATATAGTCATCAAGGCGACGTGCATCGTAAGTTTCTTTTTTTTTTTTCTTTTTTTTTTTTTCAGTTTGGGTCGTTTAATTAGTTAAATGACCACTTCACCTTAAATTTGATGCTTATATGTTAATTTTATATATTTTTTATTTTTTCCAACATGTTCCCTTATTCTAGGTCTGGGATCTGATACCGTATTAAATGACCATTTCATCTATAAACTTAAGCTTGAAGGCGGTGTATCATATTTTAATTTTATATTTTTATTTCTGATACAAGCTCTAATATGAAATTATGATCGTCTCTTATTGCAGCTTTTGATAGCCGGTGCAACCGATACGACGGCGGTGATGTTAGAGTGGGGCCTATCTCTTCTACTAAACAACCCGCACGTCATGAAACGACTTCAAGACGAGCTCGACAGCGTTATCGGCAAAGATCGACGGGCCCACGAATCTGACATCAGCAAATTAACCTACCTACAAGCCGTCGTCAAGGAGACGTTCAGGCTGTACCCCGCCGGGCCGTTGGGCGGCCTGCGAGAGTTCGGCAAGGACGTGAACGTAGGGGGCTACCACGTCCCGAAGGGCACTTGGCTGATAATGAACGTTTGGAAGCTTCAGAGGGATCCCTCCGTGTGGGGCGAAGACGTTAACGAGTTCAAGCCCGAGAGGTTCCTTCAAGGGGCCCACAAGGATCTCACCGTTCTCGGCCAGGACTTCGAGCTGATCCCATTCGGGGCGGGTCGGAGGATTTGCCCCGGGTCGAACTTTGGTTGGCAGATGCTACAGCTTGTCTTTGCGACTGTGTTGCATGCGTTCGACTTTAAGACGGCTTCCGACGAACCGATCGATATGACGGAGAGCCCCGGGATGACGAACAGCAAAGCCTCGCCGCTCGACGTGCTTCTTTCTCCGAGGTTGTCGCCGGACCTTTATTAAGGCACGTAATGATCGACCGTTCGTGTTATATTACATTGCATTTGATGTCGTCGGGGTTTTACTTGGAACTATTTCCGTGGCCTGTTGTGTTTCATGTACTTGTAATGCGTTGTTTGCTTGTAATGTAATATAACAAAGTTTTTAATAAACAAATTTAATAAATTTATAGTTGGAATTTATGTACTAAAGAAATATTTTGCCTACATATTAAAATCGGAATAAAAGTGTTTGCATGGTTTAGAGTTTTTTTTTTTTTTACCAAAAAGGTTAAAATGTTGAAACAGATGTCGGTTACCCGAATCCAGAATATACTCCGAACCCGTCAAACCCAGAATTTACAATTGTTGAATGTTTTATAACACTGAATAATACAATTGTGTTTCGTATTGATCTTTCTTCTGTGTTCTTTGTAGATACAATTGTGTACTATCTATACAAGCATTCTATGTCATAAATGGCAAGTAGCCGTTGAAATCTAATCTGGGACATTATGCGTTTCTTTAACGTGATTGATTCTGACTAGATATGGTGACCATTGATCTTAGCCGTTTGTAGCCGCATTCGGATAAGGTAAGTTTTGATTATTTCCTTGATATGCGGGGGTATGGTATGAGAAAGGTGATTAGATAGTGCTCTGAGATCAATCTTGTATTTTATTTCTTTATTCTGTAATTCTCTCCCTCAAATCGGACTTAAATAAATCGATTAGCCCAACTTGTTTTGTGTGTCTTCGAATGTTTGGACTTCAACCGCCTTCGTAAAGATATCTGTCAGTTGTTCTTTGCTTCCTACAAACGACGTCTCTATTTCTCGACTTGTACTTTTTCTCTGACGAAGTGTCAGTCTACCTCAACATGTTTGGTCCACTCATGAAAGACATGATTAGTTGCAATGTGGTGAGCTTTACGATTGTCACAGAACATCATTGTTCTGTTGTTTTTAATCTTCAAATCTTCCAGGAGTTGCTTTACCCATATAAGTTCGCTCATCGTCGTGGCCATGAATGTATTCGGCTTCAACATTGGATCTCGCAACACACTCTGTTTTTTTTCTCCTCCACGTGACTAGGTTTCTCCAACAAACGTGCAGTATCTTGTGGTGGACCTCCGGTGAAAGCTTCCAGCCCAGTCTGCATCTGAGTAACCAATCACGTTGTGTGTTTCATTTCTCCTCATCCAAAGTCCTCGGCTTGGGTTGCCTTTGAGGTATTTTAGAATGCGATCGACAGCTTCAATGTTACTGGTTCTAGGTGCCTGCATAAACTGATTGACAAAACTAACATCAAATAAAAATATCAGGTCATGTAGCTGTCAGATAAATGAGTTTCTCCACCAGTCTTTAAAATTGATTTATGATTCTAAGAGGTTTCCAACTTCTGAGTTTAATTTTATGTTAGTTTTTATGGGAGTTTTTTAGGGTTTTAATTCCATTTTCAGTTTCATTCAGAAGATCTAGGATATATTTTCTCCGAGATAAGAAAATCCTTTTTGGGGAATGCGCTATCTCTATCCCTATAAAATATCTCAATGGTCCAAGATCTTTAATGTCAAATATATTTTTAAGGAATGTCTTAATTTTATTGATTTCATTGATATTGTTTCTGGTGATTACGATGTCATCCACGTATACAAATACAACTACAATAGTTTGATTAGTTGTCTTGATGAACATGGGGAATCAGCTGAACTTTTTGAAAAATTAAACGTTAGAAGTGCATGATGTTGAGTTTTATGCCCCATATGCCGTACGAGGATTAGATAGTACGAGGGCATTGATGTAATTTTATCGTGTTTACTTTTGTAATTGGATTATTTGATAATGGAATTACTTACATTCTTGTCGATTTAAGTTTGACAAAATTGATAGGCATATTATTAGTTCGTCTAAATAAATTAACCTTGCAGTCAGGTAAATAAGACGAATTAATAAAACCCTAATATTTACAGTTCAGTTACTGATTCTGTGTGACAGAGAGGGGGCACCAGTAAGCTGAAACACTGTAGTATTAAATTGAGTCCACAAGTCTAAGTCACCACTAGGGTGACTGGATTGACGAGTATGACTTGTTTGTCGACGGGTCCAAAACGGTTGTGTCAATCGTTCACTTGGAAAGTGAGAGCCCGTGACATTGATACAAGACGAATCAGGAGATTATCTGTATTTGGACAGTGACTCGTAATCGAACGATCACACGCTGGTAAAGTCGATGATCGATCGATTGACTGTATTAGTCTACGTAAACCATAGACCGAAAGAGGCCTCAAGGATTTGTGGGTTAGGTCGTGGGATCGAATCCCCCCTCCCACAATTCCTTGAGTAGTCCCCATGGGATTTATTTCCCATGACTATCGTTGTCAGATGGGTTTGGGACGTATTCATCTGACACCGGGGATTAGTCCCACCACTGAAGTGTGTGGCGCAATTAAGCCTCTATCAGGTCTATGTGGCGCAAAGCCCACGCCGGTATTTAGGGGCTAGCCCATAGCTAGATAGAGTGGGGATACATCGGGACCGCAAAAAAAAAAAAAAAAGACCAAGTCAAAAGGACCAAGTCTACTTGGGAGTGGTGGAGAATTTTTCTCTCACTCCCTCTTGAATTTTCGGCCACCACCACCTAGGTATAAATAGGGTTTTTCATTGTTTGAAAAACCCTAATGCAACAAAAGCAAAAGTGGAGAAAACTAGGGTTTTCTCACATTCTTCCCCCCTCTCAATCTCGCTCTCTCTCTCTCACTCTCTCAAGAGTATCTCGGCCGAGCCTTGGCCTAGCCGCATAAAGCAAGCCTCGGCCGTGACGTTCGTAAGGTGCCGGCGTGACGATCTTGCTCCGTTCGTGTGCTTTCGGTGCTAGGAGAGGGATACTACATCCCGGAGAATTGAAGGGTTCGTAGCTAGCAATCTTTTTGAAGGTCTTCGAGGTATAATGGCTGAAACTCTTCTCGTTTGTGTTCTTATGTTCTCGTGTACACACCGAGCGACCCTAGGGAAAGGTCGGAATCTCAAAAAGTTTTAAAATTCCGCCGTTCGAGGAACGAGGGTCCGGGGACCCTACCGGGATTCCCAACACATGACTCAGTTTTGAGTATCATGCTCTAGGATATTGTTTGAGAGCATATGTAGATTTTTTAAATTTATATACTAGGTTTTCGTGATGGTTCTCGAGTTGGTGACCTGGTGGGAGTCTCATGTATATTTTCTCATCCAGCTCACCTTGTAGAACATCATATTTTTCGTCCATCTGTGAGAGACTCCATCCAGAATTAACAACAACGGATAGGAGAATTCTCACAGTTCTCATTTTTGCGACCGGTGCAAATATTTCTTGATAGCCTATTCCATATGTTTGTGTAAAACCTTTTGCTACCAGTCGAGCTTTAAATCGTTCAATTGTTCCATAACTGTTATGTTTGATTTTATACACCCACTTACATCCTACGGGTTTTATATTTTCCGGTAGATGGTGATGATTCAAGATTGATTACGTTCAAGGACTTCAAGTTCTTCTTTTATGGCCTTATGCCATTCAGGTTTTTTGTTTGCATCTTCGAAATTACTAGGTTCGACAGTTTGGTCGATGTTGCTACAAAAGGCAAAGATCAAGGGTCATCATATCGAGTCACAATCAATCACATAATGCATAAATGTCTCAGATTAGCTTACGACGGTTACTTGTCATTTATGATATAGAATGCTTGTATCGATAGTGCAGAATTATACCTACAAAGAACACACAAGAAAGATCAATACGAAACACAATTATATTTTTCAGTGTTTATAAAAAATTCAACATGTTATCAGAGCTCGTGCACCAAAAGAAGTCTTGGGTACGAATCCTCACGACCTCCCATTTAAGAAAATATACGTCTAAGGCTAGATAAGAAAGAAAGCAGTCTAGACGTGTGGGAGAGAGTTGAAAATAAAGTATATAAAATTAAAAAATGATACACACCCTTCAAGCTTAAGCTTTTAGGTAAAGTGGACATTCAACAACAATCCGACTAAGTTCAATATAAATTAACTCCGAACATCTTTGTCAACTATGATACAACCTTCATCTTCTACAGAATCTAATCCTTCTTGCTAAGGTGTCTTCATATATGCACGTTACATTAACAATTGTAAAACAACGGCCACTTATTATAACTAAATATACCAAAGCATACCGTTGCTTACTTGTCAACTAGCTATTAGAATTGCAATTAACATTTAACACTTTGACCAATATATCATCATACCACTTTACACCTTAGATGGGAATATCTGATTATTAAATATAAATTTTTTTAAGGAGATATATGATTTATTATTTTCTTGACCTACTTTCGAGATAGTTAAGGAGTTTAGATGAAATAGAAATCTTGACCTACTTTCGAGATATCACTACTTGATCAATCCCTTTTTATCATTATTTATTAATGCACAAAAATCATGCTTGTATAAACTTTTTTATTATTATTATTAAGTCAATGGAATATGAACTGAACGGCTGACTAATAAAAAATGCAAGAACGCCAGAAGGAGAAGACTCACCAAAGGCTGAGTATTGTAATGATAATGCAATCCATAGCACGCCATGGGACTGAGTCACTATATATAGCAAGCAGCTACTCTAAGAAAATACTTCACACAGCTATCGACCAAAAAAAAAACATAAGCTTTGATTAGTGCAATAACACATTCGAAAACCCTAGTTAACATATCTATTACCATATCCATAATAATGGAACTGAATCCATCCATGATGGGAACGTTAATCGTAGCCATTTCTTTCCTCCTCTTCGTATCGAAACTAAGGCGAAAGAACAAATCGAACAGCGGCCTCAAATCTCCGCCAGAAGCTGGCGGTTCGAAGCCGTTCATAGGCCATCTCCAGCTCCTTAGCGGCACATCGCACGCCGATCTGGCACACTTCAAGCTAGCCTCCCTGGCCGACAAACACGGGCCCATCTTCAGCGTCCGGCTCGGCGTGAACCACGTGGTGGTGGTCAGCAGCTGGGAGTTGATCAAGGAGCTGTGCACCACCCACGACGTGGCGATCTCCAACCGCCCCAAGCTGAGGGCTTTCAAGCACCTCAGCTACAACTTCTCCATGTTCGGCTCGGCGCCCTACGGACCCTACTGGCGCGAGGTCCGCAAGCTGATCTCCATGAAGCTCTTGTCGAGCCGAAGGCTCGAGAACATGAGCCACGCCACCATGTCCGAGATCAAGGGCTCGGTGAGCGACCTCTACAGGAGGTGGAAGGCTGAGGAAAAGGACCCGTCGGGGAGGGCGCACGTGGACATGAAGCAATGGTTCGGGGACATGGATTTGAACATCATATTGAAGATGATGGTGGGTAAGAGGTTCTACGACGGCGGGCCCGACGCCGAGGAGGGAAGGAGACGACGGAGGGCGATGAGGGATTGGTTTCATTACACCGGCGTGTTCGTGCCTGGGGATGCGTTGCCCTACCTCTCATGGTTGGATATAGGCGGCCACGAGAAGAAGATGAAGGAGATCGCCTCCGATTTGGACGAGATCATGGGCGAGTGGCTCGATGAACACAAAGCCAATGCCGGAAAGAAAAAGGAGTACGAAGACTTCATGGACGTCTTATTACAAGAATTGGCGCGCGGGAGTCTTCAAGCCGACGGTTACGACTACGATATAGTCATCAAGGCGACGTGCATCGTAAGTTTTTTTTTTTTTTTCTTTTTTTTTTTTTCAGTTTGGGTCGTTTAATTAGTTAAATGACCACTTCACCTTAAATTTGATGCTTATATGTTAATTTTTATATTTTTTATTTTTTCCAACATGTTCCCTTATTCTAGGTCTGGGATCTGATACCGTATTAAATGACCATTTCATCTATAAACTTAAGCTTGAAGGCGGTGTATCATATTTTAATTTTATATTTTTATTTCTGATACAAGCTCTAATATGAAATTATGATCGTCTCTTATTGCAGCTTTTGATAGCCGGTGCAACCGATACGACGGCGGTGATGTTAGAGTGGGGCCTATCTCTTCTACTAAACAACCCGCACGTCATGAAACGACTTCAAGACGAGCT
This sequence comes from Lindernia subracemosa, assembly GCA_028392965.1. Classification (NCBI taxonomy): domain Eukaryota; kingdom Viridiplantae; phylum Streptophyta; class Magnoliopsida; order Lamiales; family Linderniaceae; genus Vandellia; species Vandellia subracemosa. Next base: position 20,695 of record JAQPCC010000272.1, on the reverse strand, counting down.
CGACAGCGTTATCGGCAAAGATCGACGGGCCCACGAATCTGACATCAGCAAATTAACCTACCTACAAGCCGTCGTCAAGGAGACGTTCAGGCTGTACCCCGCCGGGCCGTTGGGCGGCCTGCGAGAGTTCGGCAAGGACGTGAACGTAGGGGGCTACCACGTCCCGAAGGGCACTTGGCTGATAATGAACGTTTGGAAGCTTCAGAGGGATCCCTCCGTGTGGGGCGAAGACGTTAACGAGTTCAAGCCCGAGAGGTTCCTTCAAGGGGCCCACAAGGATCTCACCGTTCTCGGCCAGGACTTCGAGCTGATCCCATTCGGGGCGGGTCGGAGGATTTGCCCCGGGTCGAACTTTGGTTGGCAGATGCTACAGCTTGTCTTTGCGACTGTGTTGCATGCGTTCGACTTTAAGACGGCTTCCGACGAACCGATCGATATGACGGAGAGCCCCGGGATGACGAACAGCAAAGCCTCGCCGCTCGACGTGCTTCTTTCTCCGAGGTTGTCGCCGGACCTTTATTAAGGCACGTAATGATCGACCGTTCGTGTTATATTACATTGCATTTGATGTCGTCGGGGTTTTACTTGGAACTATTTCCGTGGCCTGTTGTGTTTCATGTACTTGTAATGCGTTGTTTGCTTGTAATGTAATATAACAAAGTTTTTAATAAACAAATTTAATAAATTTATAGTTGGAATTTATGTACTAAAGAAATATTTTGCCTACATATTAAAATCGGAATAAAAGTGTTTGCATGGTTTAGAGTTTTTTTTTTTTTTACCAAAAAGGTTAAAATGTTGAAACAGATGTCGGTTACCCGAATCCAGAATATACTCCGAACCCGTCAAACCCAGAATTTACAATTGTTGAATGTTTTATAACACTGAATAATACAATTGTGTTTCGTATTGATCTTTCTTCTGTGTTCTTTGTAGATACAATTGTGTACTATCTATACAAGCATTCTATGTCATAAATGGCAAGTAGCCGTTGAAATCTAATCTGGGACATTATGCGTTTCTTTAACGTGATTGATTCTGACTAGATATGGTGACCATTGATCTTAGCCGTTTGTAGCCGCATTCGGATAAGGTAAGTTTTGATTATTTCCTTGATATGCGGGGGTATGGTATGAGAAAGGTGATTAGATAGTGCTCTGAGATCAATCTTGTATTTTATTTCTTTATTCTGTAATTCTCTCCCTCAAATCGGACTTAAATAAATCGATTAGCCCAACTTGTTTTGTGTGTCTTCGAATGTTTGGACTTCAACCGCCTTCGTAAAGATATCTGTCAGTTGTTCTTTGCTTCCTACAAACGACGTCTCTATTTCTCGACTTGTACTTTTTCTCTGACGAAGTGTCAGTCTACCTCAACATGTTTGGTCCACTCATGAAAGACATGATTAGTTGCAATGTGGTGAGCTTTACGATTGTCACAGAACATCATTGTTCTGTTGTTTTTAATCTTCAAATCTTCCAGGAGTTGCTTTACCCATATAAGTTCGCTCATCGTCGTGGCCATGAATGTATTCGGCTTCAACATTGGATCTCGCAACACACTCTGTTTTTTTTCTCCTCCACGTGACTAGGTTTCTCCAACAAACGTGCAGTATCTTGTGGTGGACCTCCGGTGAAAGCTTCCAGCCCAGTCTGCATCTGAGTAACCAATCACGTTGTGTGTTTCATTTCTCCTCATCCAAAGTCCTCGGCTTGGGTTGCCTTTGAGGTATTTTAGAATGCGATCGACAGCTTCAATGTTACTGGTTCTAGGTGCCTGCATAAACTGATTGACAAAACTAACATCAAATAAAAATATCAGGTCATGTAGCTGTCAGATAAATGAGTTTCTCCACCAGTCTTTAAAATTGATTTATGATTCTAAGAGGTTTCCAACTTCTGAGTTTAATTTTATGTTAGTTTTTATGGGAGTTTTTTAGGGTTTTAATTCCATTTTCAGTTTCATTCAGAAGATCTAGGATATATTTTCTCCGAGATAAGAAAATCCTTTTTGGGGAATGCGCTATCTCTATCCCTATAAAATATCTCAATGGTCCAAGATCTTTAATGTCAAATATATTTTTAAGGAATGTCTTAATTTTATTGATTTCATTGATATTGTTTCTGGTGATTACGATGTCATCCACGTATACAAATACAACTACAATAGTTTGATTAGTTGTCTTGATGAACATGGGGAATCAGCTGAACTTTTTGAAAAATTAAACGTTAGAAGTGCATGATGTTGAGTTTTATGCCCCATATGCCGTACGAGGATTAGATAGTACGAGGGCATTGATGTAATTTTATCGTGTTTACTTTTGTAATTGGATTATTTGATAATGGAATTACTTACATTCTTGTCGATTTAAGTTTGACAAAATTGATAGGCATATTATTAGTTCGTCTAAATAAATTAACCTTGCAGTCAGGTAAATAAGACGAATTAATAAAACCCTAATATTTACAGTTCAGTTACTGATTCTGTGTGACAGAGAGGGGGCACCAGTAAGCTGAAACACTGTAGTATTAAATTGAGTCCACAAGTCTAAGTCACCACTAGGGTGACTGGATTGACGAGTATGACTTGTTTGTCGACGGGTCCAAAACGGTTGTGTCAATCGTTCACTTGGAAAGTGAGAGCCCGTGACATTGATACAAGACGAATCAGGAGATTATCTGTATTTGGACAGTGACTCGTAATCGAACGATCACACGCTGGTAAAGTCGATGATCGATCGATTGACTGTATTAGTCTACGTAAACCATAGACCGAAAGAGGCCTCAAGGATTTGTGGGTTAGGTCGTGGGATCGAATCCCCCCTCCCACAATTCCTTGAGTAGTCCCCATGGGATTTATTTCCCATGACTATCGTTGTCAGATGGGTTTGGGACGTATTCATCTGACACCGGGGATTAGTCCCACCACTGAAGTGTGTGGCGCAATTAAGCCTCTATCAGGTCTATGTGGCGCAAAGCCCACGCCGGTATTTAGGGGCTAGCCCATAGCTAGATAGAGTGGGGATACATCGGGACCGCAAAAAAAAAAAAAAAAGACCAAGTCAAAAGGACCAAGTCTACTTGGGAGTGGTGGAGAATTTTTCTCTCACTCCCTCTTGAATTTTCGGCCACCACCACCTAGGTATAAATAGGGTTTTTCATTGTTTGAAAAACCCTAATGCAACAAAAGCAAAAGTGGAGAAAACTAGGGTTTTCTCACATTCTTCCCCCCTCTCAATCTCGCTCTCTCTCTCTCACTCTCTCAAGAGTATCTCGGCCGAGCCTTGGCCTAGCCGCATAAAGCAAGCCTCGGCCGTGACGTTCGTAAGGTGCCGGCGTGACGATCTTGCTCCGTTCGTGTGCTTTCGGTGCTAGGAGAGGGATACTACATCCCGGAGAATTGAAGGGTTCGTAGCTAGCAATCTTTTTGAAGGTCTTCGAGGTATAATGGCTGAAACTCTTCTCGTTTGTGTTCTTATGTTCTCGTGTACACACCGAGCGACCCTAGGGAAAGGTCGGAATCTCAAAAAGTTTTAAAATTCCGCCGTTCGAGGAACGAGGGTCCGGGGACCCTACCGGGATTCCCAACACATGACTCAGTTTTGAGTATCATGCTCTAGGATATTGTTTGAGAGCATATGTAGATTTTTTAAATTTATATACTAGGTTTTCGTGATGGTTCTCGAGTTGGTGACCTGGTGGGAGTCTCATGTATATTTTCTCATCCAGCTCACCTTGTAGAACATCATATTTTTCGTCCATCTGTGAGAGACTCCATCCAGAATTAACAACAACGGATAGGAGAATTCTCACAGTTCTCATTTTTGCGACCGGTGCAAATATTTCTTGATAGCCTATTCCATATGTTTGTGTAAAACCTTTTGCTACCAGTCGAGCTTTAAATCGTTCAATTGTTCCATAACTGTTATGTTTGATTTTATACACCCACTTACATCCTACGGGTTTTATATTTTCCGGTAGATGGTGATGATTCAAGATTGATTACGTTCAAGGACTTCAAGTTCTTCTTTTATGGCCTTATGCCATTCAGGTTTTTTGTTTGCATCTTCGAAATTACTAGGTTCGACAGTTTGGTCGATGTTGCTACAAAAGGCAAAGATCAAGGGTCATCATATCGAGTCACAATCAATCACATAATGCATAAATGTCTCAGATTAGCTTACGACGGTTACTTGTCATTTATGATATAGAATGCTTGTATCGATAGTGCAGAATTATACCTACAAAGAACACACAAGAAAGATCAATACGAAACACAATTATATTTTTCAGTGTTTATAAAAAATTCAACATGTTATCAGAGCTCGTGCACCAAAAGAAGTCTTGGGTACGAATCCTCACGACCTCCCATTTAAGAAAATATACGTCTAAGGCTAGATAAGAAAGAAAGCAGTCTAGACGTGTGGGAGAGAGTTGAAAATAAAGTATATAAAATTAAAAAATGATACACACCCTTCAAGCTTAAGCTTTTAGGTAAAGTGGACATTCAACAACAATCCGACTAAGTTCAATATAAATTAACTCCGAACATCTTTGTCAACTATGATACAACCTTCATCTTCTACAGAATCTAATCCTTCTTGCTAAGGTGTCTTCATATATGCACGTTACATTAACAATTGTAAAACAACGGCCACTTATTATAACTAAATATACCAAAGCATACCGTTGCTTACTTGTCAACTAGCTATTAGAATTGCAATTAACATTTAACACTTTGACCAATATATCATCATACCACTTTACACCTTAGATGGGAATATCTGATTATTAAATATAAATTTTTTTAAGGAGATATATGATTTATTATTTTCTTGACCTACTTTCGAGATAGTTAAGGAGTTTAGATGAAATAGAAATCTTGACCTACTTTCGAGATATCACTACTTGATCAATCCCTTTTTATCATTATTTATTAATGCACAAAAATCATGCTTGTATAAACTTTTTTATTATTATTATTAAGTCAATGGAATATGAACTGAACGGCTGACTAATAAAAAATGCAAGAACGCCAGAAGGAGAAGACTCACCAAAGGCTGAGTATTGTAATGATAATGCAATCCATAGCACGCCATGGGACTGAGTCACTATATATAGCAAGCAGCTACTCTAAGAAAATACTTCACACAGCTATCGACCAAAAAAAAACATAAGCTTTGATTAGTGCAATAACACATTCGAAAACCCTAGTTAACATATCTATTACCATATCCATAATAATGGAACTGAATCCATCCATGATGGGAACGTTAATCGTAGCCATTTCTTTCCTCCTCTTCGTATCGAAACTAAGGCGAAAGAACAAATCGAACAGCGGCCTCAAATCTCCGCCAGAAGCTGGCGGTTCGAAGCCGTTCATAGGCCATCTCCAGCTCCTTAGCGGCACATCGCACGCCGATCTGGCACACTTCAAGCTAGCCTCCCTGGCCGACAAACACGGGCCCATCTTCAGCGTCCGGCTCGGCGTGAACCACGTGGTGGTGGTCAGCAGCTGGGAGTTGATCAAGGAGCTGTGCACCACCCACGACGTGGCGATCTCCAACCGCCCCAAGCTGAGGGCTTTCAAGCACCTCAGCTACAACTTCTCCATGTTCGGCTCGGCGCCCTACGGACCCTACTGGCGCGAGGTCCGCAAGCTGATCTCCATGAAGCTCTTGTCGAGCCGAAGGCTCGAGAACATGAGCCACGCCACCATGTCCGAGATCAAGGGCTCGGTGAGCGACCTCTACAGGAGGTGGAAGGCTGAGGAAAAGGACCCGTCGGGGAGGGCGCACGTGGACATGAAGCAATGGTTCGGGGACATGGATTTGAACATCATATTGAAGATGATGGTGGGTAAGAGGTTCTACGACGGCGGGCCCGACGCCGAGGAGGGAAGGAGACGACGGAGGGCGATGAGGGATTGGTTTCATTACACCGGCGTGTTCGTGCCTGGGGATGCGTTGCCCTACCTCTCATGGTTGGATATAGGCGGCCACGAGAAGAAGATGAAGGAGATCGCCTCCGATTTGGACGAGATCATGGGCGAGTGGCTCGATGAACACAAAGCCAATGCCGGAAAGAAAAAGGAGTACGAAGACTTCATGGACGTCTTATTACAAGAATTGGCGCGCGGGAGTCTTCAAGCCGACGGTTACGACTACGATATAGTCATCAAGGCGACGTGCATCGTAAGTTTCTTTTTTTTTTTTTTTTTTTTTTTCAGTTTGGGTCGTTTAATTAGTTAAATGACCACTTCACCTTAAATTTGATGCTTATATGTTAATTTTATATATTTTTTATTTTTTCCAACATGTTCCCTTATTCTAGGTCTGGGATCTGATACCGTATTAAATGACCATTTCATCTATAAACTTAAGCTTGAAGGCGGTGTATCATATTTTAATTTTATATTTTTATTTCTGATACAAGCTCTAATATGAAATTATGATCGTCTCTTATTGCAGCTTTTGATAGCCGGTGCAACCGATACGACGGCGGTGATGTTAGAGTGGGGCCTATCTCTTCTACTAAACAACCCGCACGTCATGAAACGACTTCAAGACGAGCTCGACAGCGTTATCGGCAAAGATCGACGGGCCCACGAATCTGACATCAGCAAATTAACCTACCTACAAGCCGTCGTCAAGGAGACGTTCAGGCTGTACCCCGCCGGGCCGTTGGGCGGCCTGCGAGAGTTCGGCAAGGACGTGAACGTAGGGGGCTACCACGTCCCGAAGGGCACTTGGCTGATAATGAACGTTTGGAAGCTTCAGAGGGATCCCTCCGTGTGGGGCGAAGACGTTAACGAGTTCAAGCCCGAGAGGTTCCTTCAAGGGGCCCACAAGGATCTCACCGTTCTCGGCCAGGACTTCGAGCTGATCCCATTCGGGGCGGGTCGGAGGATTTGCCCCGGGTCGAACTTTGGTTGGCAGATGCTACAGCTTGTCTTTGCGACTGTGTTGCATGCGTTCGACTTTAAGACGGCTTCCGACGAACCGATCGATATGACGGAGAGCCCCGGGATGACGAACAGCAAAGCCTCGCCGCTCGACGTGCTTCTTTCTCCGAGGTTGTCGCCGGACCTTTATTAAGGCACGTAATGATCGACCGTTCGTGTTATATTACATTGCATTTGATGTCGTCGGGGTTTTACTTGGAACTATTTCCGTGGCCTGTTGTGTTTCATGTACTTGTAATGCGTTGTTTGCTTGTAATGTAATATAACAAAGTTTTTAATAAACAAATTTAATAAATTTATAGTTGGAATTTATGTACTAAAGAAATATTTTGCCTACATATTAAAATCGGAATAAAAGTGTTTGCATGGTTTAGAGTTTTTTTTTTTTTTACCAAAAAGGTTAAAATGTTGAAACAGATGTCGGTTACCCGAATCCAGAATATACTCCGAACCCGTCAAACCCAGAATTTACAATTGTTGAATGTTTTATAACACTGAATAATACAATTGTGTTTCGTATTGATCTTTCTTCTGTGTTCTTTGTAGATACAATTGTGTACTATCTATACAAGCATTCTATGTCATAAATGGCAAGTAGCCGTTGAAATCTAATCTGGGACATTATGCGTTTCTTTAACGTGATTGATTCTGACTAGATATGGTGACCATTGATCTTAGCCGTTTGTAGCCGCATTCGGATAAGGTAAGTTTTGATTATTTCCTTGATATGCGGGGGTATGGTATGAGAAAGGTGATTAGATAGTGCTCTGAGATCAATCTTGTATTTTATTTCTTTATTCTGTAATTCTCTCCCTCAAATCGGACTTAAATAAATCGATTAGCCCAACTTGTTTTGTGTGTCTTCGAATGTTTGGACTTCAACCGCCTTCGTAAAGATATCTGTCAGTTGTTCTTTGCTTCCTACAAACGACGTCTCTATTTCTCGACTTGTACTTTTTCTCTGACGAAGTGTCAGTCTACCTCAACATGTTTGGTCCACTCATGAAAGACATGATTAGTTGCAATGTGGTGAGCTTTACGATTGTCACAGAACATCATTGTTCTGTTGTTTTTAATCTTCAAATCTTCCAGGAGTTGCTTTACCCATATAAGTTCGCTCATCGTCGTGGCCATGAATGTATTCGGCTTCAACATTGGATCTCGCAACACACTCTGTTTTTTTTCTCCTCCACGTGACTAGGTTTCTCCAACAAACGTGCAGTATCTTGTGGTGGACCTCCGGTGAAAGCTTCCAGCCCAGTCTGCATCTGAGTAACCAATCACGTTGTGTGTTTCATTTCTCCTCATCCAAAGTCCTCGGCTTGGGTTGCCTTTGAGGTATTTTAGAATGCGATCGACAGCTTCAATGTTACTGGTTCTAGGTGCCTGCATAAACTGATTGACAAAACTAACATCAAATAAAAATATCAGGTCATGTAGCTGTCAGATAAATGAGTTTCTCCACCAGTCTTTAAAATTGATTTATGATTTCTAAGAGGTTTCCAACTTCTGAGTTTAATTTTATGTTAGTTTTTATGGGAGTTTTTTAGGGTTTTAATTCCATTTTCAGTTTCATTCAGAAGATCTAGGATATATTTTCTCCGAGATAAGAAAATCCTTTTTGGGGAATGCGCTATCTCTATCCCTATAAAATATCTCAATGGTCCAAGATCTTTAATGTCAAATATATTTTAAGGAATGTCTTAATTTTATTGATTTCATTGATATTGTTTCTGGTGATTACGATGTCATCCACGTATACAAATACAACTACAATAGTTTGATTAGTTGTCTTGATGAACATGGGGAATCAGCTGAACTTTTTGAAAAATTAAACGTTAGAAGTGCATGATGTTGAGTTTTATGCCCCATATGCCGTACGAGGATTAGATAGTACGAGGGCATTGATGTAATTTTATCGTGTTTACTTTTGTAATTGGATTATTTGATAATGGAATTACTTACATTCTTGTCGATTTAAGTTTGACAAAATTGATAGGCATATTATTAGTTCGTCTAAATAAATTAACCTTGCAGTCAGGTAAATAAGACGAATTAATAAAACCCTAATATTTACAGTTCAGTTACTGATTCTGTGTGACAGAGAGGGGGCACCAGTAAGCTGAAACACTGTAGTATTAAATTGAGTCCACAAGTCTAAGTCACCACTAGGGTGACTGGATTGACGAGTATGACTTGTTTGTCGACGGGTCCAAAACGGTTGTGTCAATCGTTCACTTGGAAAGTGAGAGCCCGTGACATTGATACAAGACGAATCAGGAGATTATCTGTATTTGGACAGTGACTCGTAATCGAACGATCACACGCTGGTAAAGTCGATGATCGATCGATTGACTGTATTAGTCTACGTAAACCATAGACCGAAAGAGGCCTCAAGGATTTGTGGGTTAGGTCGTGGGATCGAATCCCCCCTCCCACAATTCCTTGAGTAGTCCCCATGGGATTTATTTCCCATGACTATCGTTGTCAGATGGGTTTGGGACGTATTCATCTGACACCGGGGATTAGTCCCACCACTGAAGTGTGTGGCGCAATTAAGCCTCTATCAGGTCTATGTGGCGCAAAGCCCACGCCGGTATTTAGGGGCTAGCCCATAGCTAGATAGAGTGGGGATACATCGGGACCGCAAAAAAAAAAAAAAAAGACCAAGTCAAAAGGACCAAGTCTACTTGGGAGTGGTGGAGAATTTTTCTCTCACTCCCTCTTGAATTTTCGGCCACCACCACCTAGGTATAAATAGGGTTTTTCATTGTTTGAAAAACCCTAATGCAACAAAAGCAAAAGTGGAGAAAACTAGGGTTTTCTCACATTCTTCCCCCCTCTCAATCTCGCTCTCTCTCTCTCACTCTCTCAAGAGTATCTCGGCCGAGCCTTGGCCTAGCCGCATAAAGCAAGCCTCGGCCGTGACGTTCGTAAGGTGCCGGCGTGACGATCTTGCTCCGTTCGTGTGCTTTCGGTGCTAGGAGAGGGATACTACATCCCGGAGAATTGAAGGGTTCGTAGCTAGCAATCTTTTTGAAGGTCTTCGAGGTATAATGGCTGAAACTCTTCTCGTTTGTGTTCTTATGTTCTCGTGTACACACCGAGCGACCCTAGGGAAAGGTCGGAATCTCAAAAAGTTTTAAAATTCCGCCGTTCGAGGAACGAGGGTCCGGGGACCCTACCGGGATTCCCAACACATGACTCAGTTTTGAGTATCATGCTCTAGGATATTGTTTGAGAGCATATGTAGATTTTTTAAATTTATATACTAGGTTTTCGTGATGGTTCTCGAGTTGGTGACCTGGTGGGAGTCTCATGTATATTTTCTCATCCAGCTCACCTTGTAGAACATCATATTTTTCGTCCATCTGTGAGAGACTCCATCCAGAATTAACAACAACGGATAGGAGAATTCTCACAGTTCTCATTTTTGCGACCGGTGCAAATATTTCTTGATAGCCTATTCCATATGTTTGTGTAAAACCTTTTGCTACCAGTCGAGCTTTAAATCGTTCAATTGTTCCATAACTGTTATGTTTGATTTTATACACCCACTTACATCCTACGGGTTTTATATTTTCCGGTAGATGGTGATGATTCAAGATTGATTACGTTCAAGGACTTCAAGTTCTTCTTTTATGGCCTTATGCCATTCAGGTTTTTTGTTTGCATCTTCGAAATTACTAGGTTCGACAGTTTGGTCGATGTTGCTACAAAAGGCAAAGATCAAGGGTCATCATATCGAGTCACAATCAATCACATAATGCATAAATGTCTCAGATTAGCTTACGACGGTTACTTGTCATTTATGATATAGAATGCTTGTATCGATAGTGCAGAATTATACCTACAAAGAACACACAAGAAAGATCAATACGAAACACAATTATATTTTTCAGTGTTTATAAAAAATTCAACATGTTATCAGAGCTCGTGCACCAAAAGAAGTCTTGGGTACGAATCCTCACGACCTCCCATTTAAGAAAATATACGTCTAAGGCTAGATAAGAAAGAAAGCAGTCTAGACGTGTGGGAGAGAGTTGAAAATAAAGTATATAAAATTAAAAAATGATACACACCCTTCAAGCTTAAGCTTTTAGGTAAAGTGGACATTCAACAACAATCCGACTAAGTTCAATATAAATTAACTCCGAACATCTTTGTCAACTATGATACAACCTTCATCTTCTACAGAATCTAATCCTTCTTGCTAAGGTGTCTTCATATATGCACGTTACATTAACAATTGTAAAACAACGGCCACTTATTATAACTAAATATACCAAAGCATACCGTTGCTTACTTGTCAACTAGCTATTAGAATTGCAATTAACATTTAACACTTTGACCAATATATCATCATACCACTTTACACCTTAGATGGGAATATCTGATTATTAAATATAAATTTTTTAAGGAGATATATGATTTATTATTTTCTTGACCTACTTTCGAGATAGTTAAGGAGTTTAGATGAAATAGAAATCTTGACCTACTTTCGAGATATCACTACTTGATCAATCCCTTTTTATCATTATTTATTAATGCACAAAAATCATGCTTGTATAAACTTTTTATTATTATTATTAAGTCAATGGAATATGAACTGAACGGCTGACTAATAAAAAATGCAAGAACGCCAGAAGGAGAAGACTCACCAAAGGCTGAGTATTGTAATGATAATGCAATCCATAGCACGCCATGGGACTGAGTCACTATATATAGCAAGCAGCTACTCTAAGAAAATACTTCACACAGCTATCGACCAAAAAAAAACATAAGCTTTGATTAGTGCAATAACACATTCGAAAACCCTAGTTAACATATCTATTACCATATCCATAATAATGGAACTGAATCCATCCATGATGGGAACGTTAATCGTAGCCATTTCTTTCCTCCTCTTCGTATCGAAACTAAGGCGAAAGAACAAATCGAACAGCGGCCTCAAATCTCCGCCAGAAGCTGGCGGTTCGAAGCCGTTCATAGGCCATCTCCAGCTCCTTAGCGGCACATCGCACGCCGATCTGGCACACTTCAAGCTAGCCTCCCTGGCCGACAAACACGGGCCCATCTTCAGCGTCCGGCTCGGCGTGAACCACGTGGTGGTGGTCAGCAGCTGGGAGTTGATCAAGGAGCTGTGCACCACCCACGACGTGGCGATCTCCAACCGCCCCAAGCTGAGGGCTTTCAAGCACCTCAGCTACAACTTCTCCATGTTCGGCTCGGCGCCCTACGGACCCTACTGGCGCGAGGTCCGCAAGCTGATCTCCATGAAGCTCTTGTCGAGCCGAAGGCTCGAGAACATGAGCCACGCCACCATGTCCGAGATCAAGGGCTCGGTGAGCGACCTCTACAGGAGGTGGAAGGCTGAGGAAAAGGACCCGTCGGGGAGGGCGCACGTGGACATGAAGCAATGGTTCGGGGACATGGATTTGAACATCATATTGAAGATGATGGTGGGTAAGAGGTTCTACGACGGCGGGCCCGACGCCGAGGAGGGAAGGAGACGACGGAGGGCGATGAGGGATTGGTTTCATTACACCGGCGTGTTCGTGCCTGGGGATGCGTTGCCCTACCTCTCATGGTTGGATATAGGCGGCCACGAGAAGAAGATGAAGGAGATCGCCTCCGATTTGGACGAGATCATGGGCGAGTGGCTCGATGAACACAAAGCCAATGCCGGAAAGAAAAAGGAGTACGAAGACTTCATGGACGTCTTATTACAAGAATTGGCGCGCGGGAGTCTTCAAGCCGACGGTTACGACTACGATATAGTCATCAAGGCGACGTGCATCGTAAGTTTCTTTTTTTTTTTCTTTTTTTTTTTTCAGTTTGGGTCGTTTAATTAGTTAAATGACCACTTCACCTTAAATTTGATGCTTATATGTTAATTTTATATATTTTTATTTTTTCCAACATGTTCCCTTATTCTAGGTCTGGGATCTGATACCGTATTAAATGACCATTTCATCTATAAACTTAAGCTTGAAGGCGGTGTATCATATTTTAATTTTATATTTTATTTCTGATACAAGCTCTAATATGAAATTATGATCGTCTCTTATTGCAGCTTTTGATAGCCGGTGCAACCGATACGACGGCGGTGATGTTAGAGTGGGGCCTATCTCTTCTACTAAACAACCCGCACGTCATGAAACGACTTCAAGACGAGCTCGACAGCGTTATCGGCAAAGATCGACGGGCCCACGAATCTGACATCAGCAAATTAACCTACCTACAAGCCGTCGTCAAGGAGACGTTCAGGCTGTACCCCGCCGGGCCGTTGGGCGGCCTGCGAGAGTTCGGCAAGGACGTGAACGTAGGGGGCTACCACGTCCCGAAGGGCACTTGGCTGATAATGAACGTTTGGAAGCTTCAGAGGGATCCCTCCGTGTGGGGCGAAGACGTTAACGAGTTCAAGCCCGAGAGGTTCCTTCAAGGGGCCCACAAGGATCTCACCGTTCTCGGCCAGGACTTCGAGCTGATCCCATTCGGGGCGGGTCGGAGGATTTGCCCCGGGTCGAACTTTGGTTGGCAGATGCTACAGCTTGTCTTTGCGACTGTGTTGCATGCGTTCGACTTTAAGACGGCTTCCGACGAACCGATCGATATGACGGAGAGCCCCGGGATGACGAACAGCAAAGCCTCGCCGCTCGACGTGCTTCTTTCTCCGAGGTTGTCGCCGGACCTTTATTAAGGCACGTAATGATCGACCGTTCGTGTTATATTACATTGCATTTGATGTCGTCGGGGTTTTACTTGGAACTATTTCCGTGGCCTGTTGTGTTTCATGTACTTGTAATGCGTTGTTTGCTTGTAATGTAATATAACAAAGTTTTTAATAAACAAATTTAATAAATTTATAGTTGGAATTTATGTACTAAAGAAATATTTTGCCTACATATTAAAATCGGAATAAAAGTGTTTGCATGGTTTAGAGTTTTTTTTTTTTTTACCAAAAAGGTTAAAATGTTGAAACAGATGTCGGTTACCCGAATCCAGAATATACTCCGAACCCGTCAAACCCAGAATTTACAATTGTTGAATGTTTTATAACACTGAATAATACAATTGTGTTTCGTATTGATCTTTCTTCTGTGTTCTTTGTAGATACAATTGTGTACTATCTATACAAGCATTCTATGTCATAAATGGCAAGTAGCCGTTGAAATCTAATCTGGGACATTATGCGTTTCTTTAACGTGATTGATTCTGACTAGATATGGTGACCATTGATCTTAGCCGTTTGTAGCCGCATTCGGATAAGGTAAGTTTTGATTATTTCCTTGATATGCGGGGGTATGGTATGAGAAAGGTGATTAGATAGTGCTCTGAGATCAATCTTGTATTTTATTTCTTTATTCTGTAATTCTCTCCCTCAAATCGGACTTAAATAAATCGATTAGCCCAACTTGTTTTGTGTGTCTTCGAATGTTTGGACTTCAACCGCCTTCGTAAAGATATCTGTCAGTTGTTCTTTGCTTCCTACAAACGACGTCTCTATTTCTCGACTTGTACTTTTTCTCTGACGAAGTGTCAGTCTACCTCAACATGTTTGGTCCACTCATGAAAGACATGATTAGTTGCAATGTGGTGAGCTTTACGATTGTCACAGAACATCATTGTTCTGTTGTTTTTAATCTTCAAATCTTCCAGGAGTTGCTTTACCCATATAAGTTCGCTCATCGTCGTGGCCATGAATGTATTCGGCTTCAACATTGGATCTCGCAACATCACTCTGTTTTTTTTCTCCTCCACGTGACTAGGTTTCTCCAACAAACGTGCAGTATCTTGTGGTGGACCTCCGGTGAAAGCTTCCAGCCCAGTCTGCATCTGAGTAACCAATCACGTTGTGTGTTTCATTTCTCCTCATCCAAAGTCCTCGGCTTGGGTTGCCTTTGAGGTATTTTAGAATGCGATCGACAGCTTCAATGTTACTGGTTCTAGGTGCCTGCATAAACTGATTGACAAAACTAACATCAAATAAAAATATCAGGTCATGTAGCTGTCAGATAAATGAGTTTCTCCACCAGTCTTTAAAATTGATTTATGATTCTAAGAGGTTTCCAACTTCTGAGTTTAATTTTATGTTAGTTTTTATGGGAGTTTTTTAGGGTTTTAATTCCATTTTCAGTTTCATTCAGAAGATCTAGGATATATTTTCTCCGAGATAAGAAAATCCTTTTTGGGGAATGCGCTATCTCTATCCCTATAAAATATCTCAATGGTCCAAGATCTTTAATGTCAAATATATTTTTAAGGAATGTCTTAATTTATTGATTTCATTGATATTGTTTCTGGTGATTACGATGTCATCCACGTATACAAATACAACTACAATAGTTTGATTAGTTGTCTTGATGAACATGGGGAATCAGCTGAACTTTTTGAAAAATTAAACGTTAGAAGTGCATGATGTTGAGTTTTATGCCCCATATGCCGTACGAGGATTAGATAGTACGAGGGCATTGATGTAATTTTATCGTGTTTACTTTTGTAATTGGATTATTTGATAATGGAATTACTTACATTCTTGTCGATTTAAGTTTGACAAAATTGATAGGCATATTATTAGTTCGTCTAAATAAATTAACCTTGCAGTCAGGTAAATAAGACGAATTAATAAAACCCTAATATTTACAGTTCAGTTACTGATTCTGTGTGACAGAGAGGGGGCACCAGTAAGCTGAAACACTGTAGTATTAAATTGAGTCCACAAGTCTAAGTCACCACTAGGGTGACTGGATTGACGAGTACGACTTGTTTGTCGACGGGTCCAAAACGGTTGTGTCAATCGTTCACTTGGAAAGTGAGAGCCCGTGACATTGATACAAGACGAATCAGGAGATTATCTGTATTTGGACAGTGACTCGTAATCGAACGATCACACGCTGGTAAAGTCGATGATCGATCGATTGACTGTATTAGTCTACGTAAACCATAGACCGAAAGAGGCCTCAAGGATTTGTGGGTTAGGTCGTGGGATCGAATCCCCCCTCCCACAATTCCTTGAGTAGTCCCCATGGGATTTATTTCCCATGACTATCGTTGTCAGATGGGTTTGGGACGTATTCATCTGACACCGGGGATTAGTCCCACCACTGAAGTGTGTGGCGCAATTAAGCCTCTATCAGGTCTATGTGGCGCAAAGCCCACGCCGGTATTTAGGGGCTAGCCCATAGCTAGATAGAGTGGGGATACATCGGAACCGAAAAAAAAAAAAAAAAGACCAAGTCAAAAGGACCAAGTCTACTTGGGAGTGGTGGAGAATTTTTCTCTCACTCCCTCTTGAATTTTCGGCCACCACCACCTAGGTATAAATAGGGTTTTTCATTGTTTGAAAAACCCTAATGCAACAAAAGCAAAAGTGGAGAAAACTAGGGTTTTCTCACATTCTTCCCCCTCTCAATCTCGCTCTCTCTCTCTCACTCTCTCAAGAGTATCTCGGCCGAGCCTTGGCCTAGCCGCATAAAGCAAGCCTCGGCCGTGACGTTCGTAAGGTGCCGGCGTGACGATCTTGCTCCGTTCGTGTGCTTTCGGTGCTAGGAGAGGGATACTACATCCCGGAGAATTGAAGGGTTCGTAGCTAGCAATCTTTTTGAAGGTCTTCGAGGTATAATGGCTGAAACTCTTCTCGTTTGTGTTCTTATGTTCTCGTGTACACACCGAGCGACCCTAGGGAAAGGTCGGAATCTCAAAAAGTTTTAAAATTCCGCCGTTCGAGGAACGAGGGTCCGGGGACCCTACCGGGATTCCCAACACATGACTCAGTTTTGAGTATCATGCTCTAGGATATTGTTTGAGAGCATATGTAGATTTTTTAAATTTATATACTAGGTTTTCGTGATGGTTCTCGAGTTGGTGACCTGGTGGGAGTCTCATGTATATTTTCTCATCCAGCTCACCTTGTAGAACATCATATTTTTCGTCCATCTGTGAGAGACTCCATCCAGAATTAACAACAACGGATAGGAGAATTCTCACAGTTCTCATTTTTGCGACCGGTGCAAATATTTCTTGATAGCCTATTCCATATGTTTGTGTAAAACCTTTTGCTACCAGTCGAGCTTTAAATCGTTCAATTGTTCCATAACTGTTATGTTTGATTTTATACACCCACTTACATCCTACGGGTTTTATATTTTCCGGTAGATGGTGATGATTCAAGATTGATTACGTTCAAGGACTTCAAGTTCTTCTTTTATGGCCTTATGCCATTCAGGTTTTTGTTTGCATCTTCGAAATTACTAGGTTCGACAGTTTGGTCGATGTTGCTACAAAAGGCAAAGATCAAGGGTCATCATATCGAGTCACAATCAATCACATAATGCATAAATGTCTCAGATTAGCTTACGACGGTTACTTGTCATTTATGATATAGAATGCTTGTATCGATAGTGCAGAATTATACCTACAAAGACACACAAGAAAGATCAATACGAAACACAATTATATTTTTCAGTGTTTATAAAAAATTCAACATGTTATCAGAGCTCGTGCACCAAAAGAAGTCTTGGGTACGAATCCTCACGACCTCCCATTTAAGAAAATATACGTCTAAGGCTAGATAGAAAGAAAGCAGTCTAGACGTGTGGGAGAGAGTTGAAAATAAAGTATATAAAATTAAAAAATGATACACACCCTTCAAGCTTAAGCTTTTAGGTAAAGTGGACATTCAACAACAATCCGACTAAGTTCAATATAAATTAACTCCGAACATCTTTGTCAACTATGATACAACCTTCATCTTCTACAGAATCTAATCCTTCTTGCTAAGGTGTCTTCATATATGCACGTTACATTAACAATTGTAAAACAACGGCCACTTATTATAACTAAATATACCAAAGCATACCGTTGCTTACTTGTCAACTAGCTATTAGAATTGCAATTAACATTTAACACTTTGACCAATATATCATCATACCACTTTACACCTTAGATGGGAATATCTGATTATTAAATATAAATTTTTTTAAGGAGATATATGATTTATTATTTTCTTGACCTACTTTCGAGATAGTTAAGGAGTTTAGATGAAATAGAAATCTTGACCTACTTTCGAGATATCACTACTTGATCAATCCCTTTTTATCATTATTTATTAATGCACAAAAATCA
Organism: Lindernia subracemosa; assembly: GCA_028392965.1. Classification (NCBI taxonomy): domain Eukaryota; kingdom Viridiplantae; phylum Streptophyta; class Magnoliopsida; order Lamiales; family Linderniaceae; genus Vandellia; species Vandellia subracemosa. Next base: position 2,605 of record JAQPCC010000272.1, on the reverse strand, counting down.
TGCTTGTATAACTTTTTTATTATTATTATTAAGTCAATGGAATATGAACTGAACGGCTGACTATAAAAAATGCAAGAACGCCAGAAGGAGAAGACTCACCAAAGGCTGAGTATTGTAATGATAATGCAATCCATAGCACGCCATGGGACTGAGTCACTATATATAGCAAGCAGCTACTCTAAGAAAATACTTCACACAGCTATCGACCAAAAAAAAACATAAGCTTTGATTAGTGCAATAACACATTCGAAAACCCTAGTTAACATATCTATTACCATATCCATAATAATGGAACTGAATCCATCCATGATGGGAACGTTAATCGTAGCCATTTCTTTCCTCCTCTTCGTATCGAAACTAAGGCGAAAGAACAAATCGAACAGCGGCCTCAAATCTCCGCCAGAAGCTGGCGGTTCGAAGCCGTTCATAGGCCATCTCCAGCTCCTTAGCGGCACATCGCACGCCGATCTGGCACACTTCAAGCTAGCCTCCCTGGCCGACAAACACGGCCCATCTTCAGCGTCCGGCTCGGCGTGAACCACGTGGTGGTGGTCAGCTGGGAGTTGATCAAGGAGCTGTGCACCACCCACGACGTGGCGATATCCAACCGCCCCAAGCTGAGGGCTTTCAAGCACCTCAGCTACAACTTCTCCATGTTCGGCTCGGCGCCCTACGGACCCTACTGGCGCGAGGTCCGCAAGCTGATCTCCATGAAGCTCTTGTCGAGCCGAAGGCTCGAGAACATGAGCCACGCCACCATGTCCGAGATCAAGGGCTCGGTGAGCGACTCTACAGGGTGGGAGGCTGAGGAAAAGGACCCGTCGGGGAGGGCGCACGTGGACATGAAGCAATGGTTCGGGACATGGATTGAACATCATATTGAAGATGATGGTGGGTAAGAGGTTCGACGGCGGGCCCGACGCCGAGGAGGGAAGGAGACGACGGGGGCGATAGGGATTGGTTTCATTACACCGGCGTGTTCGTGCCTGGGGATGCGTTGCCCTACCTCTCATGGTTGGATATAGGCGGCCACGAGAAGAAGATGAAGGGATCGCCTCCGATTTGGACGAGATCATGGGCGAGTGGCTCGATGACACAAAGCCAAGCCGGAAAGAAAAAGGAGTACGAAGACTTCATGGACGTCTTATTACAAGAATTGGCGGCGGGAGTCTTCAAGCCGACGGTTACGACTACGATATAGTCATCAAGGCGACGTGCATCGTAAGTTTCTCTTTTTTTTTTCATTTTGTTTTCGTTTGTGTCTTTAATTAGTTATGGCACATATTTATATCTACGGATAGTTAAAGGACCATTCACCTTAAATTTGATGCTTATGTGTTAATTTTATATATTTTTTATTTTTTCCAACATGTTCCCTTATTCTAGGTCTGGGATTGATACCGTATTAAATGACCATTTCATCTATAAACTTAAGCTTGAAGGCGGTGTATCATATTTAATTTTATATTTTTATTTCTGATACAATCTAATATGAAATTATGATCGTCTCTTATTGCAGCTTTTGATAGCCGGTGCAACCGATACGACGGCGGTGATGTTAGAGTGGGGCCTATCTCTTCTACTAAACAACCCGCACGTCATGAAACGACTTCAAGACGCTCGACAGCGTTATCGGCAAAGATCGACGGGCCCACGAATCTGACATCAGCAAATTAACCTACCTACAAGCCGTCGTCAAGGAGACGTTCGGCTGTACCCCGCCGGGCCGTTGGGCGCCTGCGAGAGTTCGGCAAGGACGTGAACGTAGGGGGCTACGCGTCCCGAAGGGCACTTGGATGATAATGAACGTTTGGAAGCTTCAGAGGGACCCTCCGTGTGGGGCGAAGACGTTAACGAGTTCAAGCCCGAGAGGTTCCTTCAAGGGGCCCACAAGGATCTCGCCGTTCTCGGCCAGGACTTCGAGCTGATCCCATTCGGGGCGGGTCGGAGGATTTGCCCCGGGTCGAACTTTGGTTGGCAGATGCTACAGCTTGTCTTTGCGAGACTGTGTTGCATGCGTTCGACTTTAAGAACGGCGTCCGATGAACCGATGATATGACGGAGAGCCCGGGATGACGAACAGCAAAGCCTCGCCGCTCGACGTGCTTCTTTCTCCGAGGTTGTCGCCGGACCTTTATTAAGGCACGTAATGATCGACCGTTCGTGTTATATTACATTGCATTTGATGTCGTCGGGGTTTTTTTGGAACTATTTCCGTGGCCTGTTGTGTTTCATGTACTTGTAATGTGTTGTTTGCTTGTAATGTAATATAACAAAGTTTTAATAAAAAATTTAATAAATTTATAGTTGGAATTTATGTACTAAAGAAATATTTTGCCTACATTAAAATCGGAATAAAAGTGTTTGCATGGTTTAGAGTTTTTTTTTTTTTTACCAAAAAGTTAAAATGTTGAAAAGATGTCGGTTACCCGAATCCAGAATATACTCCGAACCCGTCAAACCCAGAATTTACAATTGTTGAATGTTTTATAACACTGAATAAACAATTGTGTTTCGTATTGATCTTTCTTCTGTGTTCTTTGTAGATACAATTGTGTACTATCTATACAAGCATTCTATGTCATAAATGGCAAGTAGCCGTTGA
>JAQPCC010000271.1:0-47500 GCA_028392965.1 Lindernia subracemosa | reverse complement strand
TAATAATAATAATAATAATAATAATAATAATAATAATAATAATAATAATAATAATAATAATAATAATAATAATAATAATAATAATAATAATAATAATAATAATAATAATAATAATAATAATAGTGGTAGTATTAATAGTAGTAAACATTATACCTCTCGACAATATTCAAAGCTTTCGTACCATCTCGTCAGTGCAATCACTGGATAGGTATTCAAAACTTGAATAACCTCATTGCTTTCCAATTTCATATAGTTGTCCAACCTATTCCTACGAGGCTGCACAAGTAAATATATATATATATATATATATATATATATCAATGAAAAATATTAATTATGTTAATTTAAAATATGCACAATCTTACCGAGTTTATGAATTCTGCCACTAAGTTTCGTTCCTGAGGATTTATGCATGAAGAATTCTCTAGCAAATCAATTGCTCGGGCATACTGCAGTGCATACCCCTAGTTTGCCCATTGTATCGCATTGCCTCTCATCCACATTGCAAACTCTCCTAAGCTCCGGAATTCCCCGGTACAAATTATCGAAACAATCTTGTACGTCTTATAATAATAATAATAATAATAATAATAATAATAATAATAATAATAATAATAATAATAATAATAATAATAATAATAATAATAATAATAATAATAATAATAATAATAATAATAATAATAATAATAATAATAATAATAAATAAATTTATGATGGAAATAAATTTTAACTTAAACTGACATTCAAATAATCCATCTCAGGACTCAGAATGGGAATCCAAAACTCAACAGCTGTTCTGGAGTTGAACTCTGCCGCTACAAATCCTTTATATCCATAAAGGATTCCATATGAATTTTGAATTATAACATATACTTTTTTCCCATTTTGGGTCTTTTTTATAAATTTTCGAACCAATAAAACTGCGTGGTAATTTCGTTGCGCTTCAAATGCATCAAAAAAAGTAAGTTCCCTCATTGTTGTTTCCACCAAATCCCATAAATAAAAATCTAATAATAATAATGATGATGATAATGATAATAATAATAATAATAATAATAATAATGATGATGATGATAATGATAATGATAATAATAATAATAATAATAATAATAATAATAATAATAATAATAATAATAATAATAATAATAATAATAATAATAATAATAATAATAATAATAATAATAATAATAATAATAGTGGTAGTATTAATAGTAGTAAACATTATACCTCTCGACAATATTCAAAGCTTTCGTACCATCTCGTCACTGCAATCACTGGATAGGTATTCAAAACTTGAATAACCTCATTGCTTTTCAATTTCATATAGTTGTCCAACCTATTCCTACGAGGCTGCACAAGTAAATATATATATATATATATATATATATATATATCAATGAAAAATATTAATTATGTTAATTTAAAATATGCACAATCTTACCGAGTTTATGAATTCTGCCACTAAGTTTCGTTCCTGAGGATTTATGCATGAAGAATTCTCTAGCAAATCAATTGCTCGGGCATACTGCAGTGCATACCCCTAGTTTGCCCATTGTATCACATTGCCATTCATCCACATTGCAAACTCTCCTAAGCTTCGGAATTCCCCGGTACAAATTATCGAAACAATCTTGTACGTCTTATAATAATAATAAATAATAATAATAATAATAATAATAATAATAATAATAATAATAATAATAATAATAATAATAAATAAATTTATGATGGAAATAAATTTTAAGTTAAACTGACATTCAAATAATCCATCTCAGGACTCAGAATGGGAATCCAAAACTCAACAGATGTTCTGGAGTTGAACTCTGCCGCTACAAATCCTTTATATCCATAAAGGATTCCATATGAATTTTGAATTATAACATATACTTTTTTCCCATTTTGGGTCTTTTTTATAAATTTTCGAACCAATAAAACTGCGTGGTAATTTCGTTGCGCTTCAAATGCATCAAAAAAAGTAAGTTCCCTCATTGTTGTTTCCACCAAATCCCATAAATAAAATCTAATAATAATAATGATGATAATGATAATAATAATAATAATAATATAATAATAAAATAATAATAATAATAATAATAATAATAATAATAATAATATATAAAATAATAATAAAATAATAATAATAATAATAATAATAATAATAATAATAATAGTGGTAGTATTAATAGTAGTAAACATTATACCTCTCGACAATATTCAAAGCTTTCGTACCATCTCGTCAGTGCAATCACTGGATAGGTATTCAAAACTTGAATAACCTCATTGCTTTCCAATTTCATATAGTTGTCCAACCTATTCCTACGAGGCTGCACAAGTAAATATATATATATATATATATATATATATATATCAATGAAAAATATTAATTATGTTAATTTAAAATATGCACAATCTTACCGAGTTTATGAATTCTGCCACTAAGTTTCGTTCCTGAGGATTTATGCATGAAGAATTCTCTAGCAAATCAATTGCTCGGGCATACTGCAGTGCATACCCCTAGTTTGCCCATTGTATCGCATTGCCTCTCATCCACATTGCAAACTCTCCTAAGCTCTGGAATTCCCCGGTACAAATTATCGAAACAATCTTGTACGTCTTATAATAATAATAATAATAATAATAATAATAATAATAATAATAATAATAATAATAATAATAATAATAATAATAATAAATAAATTTATGATGGAAATAAATTTTAACTTAAACTGACATTCAAATAATCCATCTCAGGACTCAGAATGGGAATCCAAAACTCAACAGATGTTCTGGAGTTGAACTCTGCCGCTACAAATCCTTTATATCCATAAAGGATTCCATATGAATTTTGAATTATAACATATACTTTTTTCCCATTTTGGGTCTTTTTTATAAATTTTCGAACCAATAAAACTGCGTGGTAATTTCGTTGCGCTTCAAATGCATCAAAAAAAGTAAGTTCCCTCATTGCTGTTTCCACCAAATCCCATAAATAAAAATCTAATAATAATAATGATGATGATAATGATAATAATAATAATAATAATGATGATGATGATGATGATGATGATGATGATGATGATGATGATGATGATGATGATGATAATGATAATAATAATAATAATAATAATAATAATAATAATAATAATAATAATAATAATAATAATAATAATAATAATAATAATAATAATAATAATAATAATAATAATAATAATAATAATAATAATAATAATAATAATAATAGTGGTAGTATTAATAGTAGTAAACATTATACCTCTCGACAATATTCAAAGCTTTCGTACCATCTCGTCACTGCAATCACTGGATAGGTATTCAAAACTTGAATAACCTCATTGCTTTTCAATTTCATATAGTTGTCCAACCTATTCCTACGAGGCTGCACAAGTAAATATATATATATATATATATATATATATATATCAATGAAAAATATTAATTATGTTAATTTAAAATATGCACAATCTTACCGAGTTTATGAATTCTGCCACTAAGTTTCGTTCCTGAGAATTTATGCATGAAGAATTCTCTAGCAAACCAATTGCTCGGGCATATTGCAGATCATACCCCTAGTTTGCCCATTGTATCGCATTGCCTCTCATCCACATTGCAGACTCTCCTAAGCTCCGGAATTCCCCGGTACAAATTATCGAAACAATCTTGTACGTCTTATAATAATAATAATAATAATAATAATAATAATAATAATAATAATAATAATAATAATAAAAAATAAATAAATTTATGATGGAAATAAATTTGAAGTTAAACTGACATTCAAATAATCCATCTCAGGACTCAGAATGGGAATCCAAAACTCAACAGATGTTCTTGAGTTGAACTCTGCCGCTACAAATCCTTTATATCCATAAAGGATTCCATATGAATTTTGTATTATAACATATATTTTTTTCCCATTTTGGATCTTTTTTATAAATTTTCCAACCAATAAAACTGCGTGGTAATTTCGTTACGCTTCAAATGCATCAAAAAAAAGTAAGTTCACTCATTGATGTTTCCACCAAATCCCATAAATAAAAATCTAATAATAATAATAATGATGATAATGATAATAATAATAATAATAATAATATTAATAATAATAATAATAATAAAAATAATAATAATAATGATTATGATAATGATAATGATAATGAGAATGATAATAATAATGATAATGATAATGATAATGATGATGATGATAATAATAATAATAATAATAACAACAATAATAATAATAATAATAATAATAATAATAATAATAATAATAATAATAATAATAATAATAATAATAATAATAATAATAATAATAATAATAATAATAATAATAATAATAATAGTGGTAGTATTAGTAGTAGTAAACATTATACCTCTCTACAATTTTCAAAGCTTTCGTACCATCTCGTCACTGCAATCACTGGATAGGTATTCAAAACTTGAATAACCTCATTACTTTCCAATTTCATATAGTTGTCCAACCTATTCCTATGAGGCTGCACAAGTAAATATATATATCAATGAAAAATATTAATTATGTTAATTTAAAATATGCACAATCTTACCGAGTTTATGAATTCTGCCACTAAGTTTCGTTCCTGAGGATTTATGCATGAAGAATTCGCTAGCAGACCAATTGCTCGGGCGTACTGCAGTGCATACCCCTAGTTTGCCCATTGTATCGCATTGCCTCTCATCCACATTGCAGACTCTCCTAAGCTCCGGAATTCTCCGGTACAAATTATCGAAACAATCTTGTACGTCTTATAATAATAATAATAATAATAATAATAATAATAATAATAATAATAATAATAATAATAATAATAATAATAATAATAATAATAATAATAATAATAATAATAATAATAATAATAATAATAATAATAATAATAATAATAATAATAATAATAATAATAATAATAATAATAATAATAATAAATAAATAAATAAATTTATGATGGAAATAAATTTTAAGTTAAACTGACATTCAAATAATCCATTTCAGGACTCAGAATGGGAATCCAAAACTCAACAGATGTTCTGGAGTTGAACTCTGCCGCTACAAATCATTTATATCCATAAAGGATTCCATATGAATTTTGAATTCTAACATATATTTTTTTTCCCATTTTGGGTCTTTTTTATAAATTTTCGAACCAATAAAACTGCGTGGTAATTTCGTTGCGCTTCAAATGCATCAAAAAAAGTAAGTTCCCTCATTGATGTTTCCACCAAATCCCATAAATAAAAATCTAATAATAATAATAATAATGATAATGATAATAATAATAATAATAATAATAATAATAATAATAATAATAATAATAATAATAATAATAATAATAATAATAATAATAATAATGATGATGATGATGATGATAATGATAATGATAATGAGAATGATAATGATAATGATAATGATAATGCTGATAATAATAATAATAATAATAATAATAATAATAATAATAATAATAATAATAATAATAATAATAATAATAATAATAATAATAATAATAGTGGTAGTATTAATAGTAGTAAACATTATACCTCTCAACAATTTTCAAAGCTTTCGTACCATCTCGTCACTGCAATCACTGGATAGGTATTCAAAACTTGAATAACCTCATTACTTTCCAATTTCATATAGTTGTCCAACCTGTTCCTACGAGGCTGCACAAGTAAATATATATATCAATGAAAAATATTAATTATGTTAATTTAAAATATGCACAATCTTACCGAGTTTATGAATTCTGCCACTAAGTTTCGTTCCTGAGGATTTATGCATGAAGAATTCTCTAGCAAACCAATTGCTCGGGCATACTGCAGATCATACCCCTAGTTTGCCCATTGTATCGCATTGCCTCTCATCCACATTGCAAACTCTCCTAAGCTCCGGAATTCCCCGGTACAAATTATCGAAACAATCTTGTACGTCTTATAATAATAATAATAATAATAATAATAATAATAATAATAATAATAATAATAATAATAATAATAATAATAATAATAATAATAATAATAATAATAATAATAATAATAATAATAATAATAGTAAATAAATTTATGATGGAAATAAATTTTAAGTTAAACTGACATTCAAATAATCCATCTCAGGACTTAGAATGGGAATCCAAAACTCAACAGATGTTCTTGAGTTGAACTCTGCCGCTACAAATCCTTTATATCCATAAAGGATTCCATATGAATTTTGTATTATAACATATATTTTTTTCCCATTTTGGATCTTTTTTATAAATTTTCCAACCAATAAAACAGCGTGGTAATTTCGTTACGCTTCAAATGCATCAAAAAAAAGTAAGTTCACTCATTGTTGTTTCCACCAAATCCCATAAATAAAAATCTAATAATAATAATGATGATAATGATAATAATAATAATAATAATAATAATAATAATAATAATAATAATAATAATAATAATAATAATAATAATAATAATAATAATGATTATGATAATGATAATGATAATGATAATGAGAATGATAATGATAATGATAATGATAATGATAATGATAATGATGATGATGATAATAATAACAACAACAATAATAATAATAATAATAATAATAATAATAATAATAATAATAATAATAATAATAATAATAATAATAATAATAATAATAATAATAATAATAATAATAATAATAATAATAATAGTGGTCGTATTAGTAGTATTAAACATTATACCTCTCTACAATTTTCAAAGCTTTCGTACCATCTCGTCACTGCAATCACTGGATAGGTATTCAAAACTTGAATAACCTCATTACTTTCCAAATTCATATAGTTGTCCAACCTATTCCTACGAGGCTGCACAAGTAAATATATATATCAATGAAAAATATTAATTATGTTAATTTAAAATATGCACAATCTTACCGAGTTTATGAATTCTGCCACTAAGTTTCGTTCCTGAGGATTTATGCATGAAGAATTCGCTAGCAGACCAATTGCTCGGGCGTACTGCAGTGCATACCCCTAGTTTGCCCATTGTATCGCATTGCATCTCATCCACATTGCAGACTCTCCTAAGCTCCGGAATTCTCCGGTACAAATTATCGAAACAATCTTGTACGTCTTATAATAATAATAATAATAATAATAATAATAATAATAATAATAATAATAATAATAATAATAATAATAATAATAATAATAAATAAATTTATGATGGAAATAAATTTTAAGTTAAACTGACATTCAAATAATCCATTTCAGGACTCAGAATGGGAATCCAAAACTCAACAGATGTTCTGGAGGTGAACTCTGCCGCTACAAATCCTTTATATCCATAAAGGATTCCATATGAATTTTGAATTATAACATATATTTTTTTTCCCATTTTGGGTCTTTTTTATAAATTTTCGAACCAATAAAACTGCGTGGTAATTTCGTTGCGCTTCAAATGCATCAAAAAAAGTAAGTTCCCTCATTGATGTTTCCACCAAATCCCATAAATAAAAATCTAATAATAATAATAATAATGATAATGATAATAATAATAATAATAATAATAATAATAATAATAATAATAATAATAATAATAATAATAATAATAATAATAATAATAATGATGATGATGATGATGATGATGATAATGATAATGATAATGATAATGATGATGCTGATGATGATAATAATAATAATAATAATAATAATAATAATAATAATAATAATAATAATAATAATAATAATAATAATAATAATAATAATAATAATAATAATAATAATAATAATAATAATAATAATAATAATAATAATAATAATAATAATAATAATAATAATAATAATAATAGTGGTAGTATTAATAGTAGTAAACATTATACCTCTCAACAATTTTCAAAGCTTTCGTACCATCTCGTCACTGCAATCACTGGATAGGTATTCAAAACTTGAATAATCTCATTACTTTCCAATTTCATATAGTTATCCAACCTATTCCTACGAGGCTGCACAAGTAAATATATATATCAATGAAAAATATTAATTATGTTAATTTAAAATATGCACAATCTTATCGAGTTTATGAATTATGCCACTAAGTTTCGTTCCTGAGGATTTATGCATGAAGAATTCTCGAGCAAACCAATTGCTCGGGCGTACTGCAGTGCATACCCCTAGTTTGTCCATTGTATCGCATTGCCTCTCATCCACATTGCAGACTCTCCTAAGCTCCGGAATTCCCCGGTACAAATTATCGAAACAATCTTGTACGTCTTATAATAATAATAATAATAATAATAATAATAATAATAATAATAATAATAATAATAATAATAATAATAATAATAATAATAATAATAATAATAATAATAATAATAAATAAATAAATAAATTTATGATGGAAATAAATTTTAAGTTAAACTGACATTCAAATAATCCATCTCAGGACTCAGAATGGGAATCCAAAACTCAACAGATGTTCTGGAATTGAACTCTGCCGCTACAAATCATTTATATCCATAAAGGATTCCATATGAATTTTGAATTATAACATATACTTTTTTCCAATGTCTCGGGCCCATTAATAAACCGCCCGACGGTAAACTTTCCTTCCGAAAACAGCTTCCGATCCAGGAAAATCCAACAAAGGTATCACAACAAGCCTTAAAAACATCAAGAACACACTCTCTCTAAAAGAGGTCTCGAAATATTGTGTAAGCAAGAAAGCTTTTCAGTAATATAAAATTCTTCTCCGATAAATTCTCTTGTATTCCCGGAATCCGCTGCAACTTTCCTTCCGAAAACAGCCTTCCGATCCAGGAAAACCCAACAAAGGGTATCACAACAAGCCTTAAAAACATCAAATTTGTATAGAGCCACGGTATCCAGATAATCCAGTAACACTTCTGCCATAAATCCGATATAGCATCTCCATGCATGCAATAGTGCTCACATGGGTGCATGCCCCAACAAATCTTTGGTCTCGGACCGGGGAGAGATAATATGATAAAAATACGAAACCCATAACTTCTCCTACACCATTGAAGTAGGCTTCAATCTTGGAAGATAACTCATCGTGGATAAATCTGATCGAAACGAAGACATTAGATAGTTATGGGTTTAAGGTTCAGAGTTCAGGGTTTAGGGTTCAGGGTTCAGCTTGGTACTCTCTGTGCTAATAGTTGGTATTTTCTATGACAATTGTTGGTACGTTCTATAAATTTTGTATGATCAGCTGATACTTCATATACCATCATTTGGTAATTTTTACGTCAACAATTGGTACGTTCTATACTAACAATTGGTATTTTCTATACCATACTTAGTATTTTTTTAGCTTTTAGTACTTGCTATGCCTAATAGTTGGTACTTTTTATTACTTTCTATGTCAATCAGTTGGTACATTCTATGACAATAATTGGTATATTCTATGCCAACAATTGGTACGTTCTATATCATTAGTTGATACTTTCTATACTATCAGTTGGTACTTCATATATCATATGCTTGTACTTTCTATACAACCAGTTGGTACTCATCAGTTGGTACTTTCTATATCATCAGCTGCTACATTCTATGTCAACAATTTGTACTATCTATATAATCATATGATACTTTCTATACCAACAGTTGTTACATTATATGCGAACATTTCGTACTTTTTATACCATCGATTAATACTTTCTATACCAACAGGTTGGTATATATTCTATTCATCAATTAGAATTTTCTTTATCATTAGTTAGTAGTTTCTACGCACCAAGTTGGTACTCATTAGTTGGTACCATCAAGCTATACTTTCTATACCAACAGCTGGTATACTTTATACCATCAATTTGTACTTTTTATACCATCAGTTGGTACTTTCTATTCCAACAGTCGGTACTTTCGATACCATCAGTTGGTACTTTCTATGCTAATAGCTGCTATTTTCTATGATAACAGTTGGTACTTTCTATAAATTCTGTTCAATCATTTGGTACTTTCTATACCATTATTTTGTAATATCTATACCAACAGTTGGTACATTCTATAATAAAAATAGGTACAATCTATGCCACCACTTGGTATCTTTTAGTTTTTAGTACTTTCTATGCCAATCAGTTGGTACTTTCTATGCTTTCTCTGACACCAATTGGTACTTACTATGCTTTCTATGACAACAATTGGTACTTACTATACCATAAGTTGGTACTTTCTATGCTAACGAGTTGGTATTTTCTATGACAAAAATATCATAAGTTGGTACTTTCTATGCTAACGGTTGGTATTACTAAAATATCCTCTGAATTAACGAGGCACCATCCATAGCTTATTCAATGAAGTCTGTTTATTTTCAGGATGATGGCGGAGTAGGACTTGAGGTCCCCCTGGACATGATGAATATTACAACCCATGGCATCTGAAAATAGGCCACGCATACGGTAGAGAATTTAACTTGTTCGCTTGTCTCAGCTCATTCTTTTGTAGTAAGTATTTTCTTACCAACTGTTTGATGGGGCGGTGTAGTTTCGGAAGTCCAAGATCTGATGAAGAGGTTGGGGACGATGATGTGAACCCCGTGGGTCTGCTGATCCCAGATTGGTCGGTCTAGTCTAGTAGTTCAGTCGGGAATGTTATTGGATCTTTTTATCGTGGCACTGTGATGTTGGTTTTTATGTTTTCGGACCATATATTATATCATATCAATGGTTTAACTATAAGGTTTTGTTGCTTAGAACGACCTTTCTATAGGCATTTCAAAGAGGAATGAATTGCTAATGAATCCTGCAAGCAAGTAGTGACACTTGAATTGGCTGCACATAGTCAGGGGAAAAATGTAATTGAGAAGTAAATTCATGACCCTTGGGACACAGTTAGTCTCTATATTGATTGAGAAGTGGTCTACACATAATTTAACAACGCATGTAGTGGAGATTGTTGAACTTTCGGCTAATAATCAACATGAAAAGGGCTATGGGAAACGCAACAAGAATTATTTGAGCAGTTTTCAGATCTGAGGTAAGAAGTGAAACAGACGTAGGTAGAAAACGGAGGATACAACAGATCACATCGAAAATCAGAGATTCAACCTCATACACGAAGCATAAACTCACCAACAAAGCCTTGACTGGATTGATACCATGTTAAATCGAGGGTTTCAATTGAGAAAGGAAGATGAAGGAAGCGGCATGGTTTTTTTTCCTTTTTTTTTTTCTTTTTTTTTTTTTGAAAGTGAAACAGTGAAAGTGAGGATTTTGCAAGCGCGAAAGTAAGTAAAATATTGAGTTAACACCAAAGGAAAGGAAAGGAAACGAAACGAGACCGTCGAGACGAGACGAGACGAGGTGTAAATTTATTAGAACGCAAGAAAAGTCACCAACCCAATCAACACTCTTTATCTTCCTCACCCAACACAAACCAATCCAAAACACTTTCCTCTGCTCTCTCTCTATCTCTCTCTCTCAAAGATAAAAGAGAAGCAGCAAAGATGATGCATATGACCTTTTACTGGGGCAAAACAGTGACAATTCTCTTCGACTCGTGGAAAACAGACACGTGGACGAGCTATTTCCTATCCCTCATCGCCTGCTTCCTAATCTCGGCCTTCTACCAATACATGGAAGACCGTCGCCTGAAGTTGAAGTTCCTCTCATCAAAGTCTTCGTCATCACCACAAACGCCTCTGATAGGTGGTGCCTCGTGGAAGGCGAGGACTTTCCAGAGATATCTGGGCGCCATCTTCTTTAGTGTGAACTCGGCGATCGGCTACCTTCTGATGCTGGTGGTCATGTCGTTCAACGCTGGTGTCTTCTTGGCAGTGGTTTTGGGTTTGGGTGTGGGTTATTTATTGTTTCGAGGTGATGCGGCTGGTGGTGAGGGTGAGGGAAATACAGTGATTGTGGATAATCCGTGCGCCTGTGCTTAAAGATCTCTTTTTTTATTTGTCGATTGTTCTTCTTCGATTCCTCAGATCTAAACTGCTATAATGATTGTTTTATGGATTGGGTTTTGTTTTTTTTTTTTTTTTTTCCTTTTTTTGTATACTGCGTATTCCTCTTTGATCAACCCCTTGGAGATCTACCGTTGATTCATCGCAATTAGCTCAATATTATTATTTTTCTCTCCTTTTTATTTACAATTAATTAGACTGAACTGATTTATTTATAATTATGACGTTCCTTTTTTAACCTTCACTTCCCTCCCGAAATTTGATTTAGGACCGTCTTTTACAGAGATATATATCACACCAAGCCAAGGTATCATGCCTCCTATTGCGGACAGAAGGAACACTGTCTTAACACGCACATAATTACAAACAATGCTCATACCATACATACATACACATACTTTTTTTGCTTTCGGTTTGTTTTATGCCGTTGCCAGGCTGCTGTAGATGCGTTTCAAACTTGGGCAGGCTGAGCGTAGTGCACTCATGCTGGACGGAGAAATCTGTCATTCCAAACCAAAACAAATAAATAGATCGAAGTCGAACCAATATTATTACAAATCAGATAGAAATTCTCATGATAATTTTATCCATCCCATCCGTCAACTTGGGGCAAAAGCAGACATCAAGCGTCTCCAGCACATTACAGCGTGCTATGGGAGCTTCAACGGCCTCCTCATCAATATTACATGACTGGTACATCGGCATCCAATGGAATGCATATTATGAAATCATATCAGAATAACAGCTTCAACAACGTTAATGCCGACTGAAAAATGCAAATTTAAAACAAACCTGAAGAAAGAGAGCGGTCAATCGAGGACATTCAAGATTCAGAATTTCCAAGGAGCTACAATTGCTGAAAATGAATATGCAACACAATCATATTGAAATCTTACGATTTTAGTTTTATATAAATCAGTCAATGAGCAGTTCAATTCAAACATACCTCAAATTGAGAAAGAGCAGTTGGCAACAAGATATATCAACTTCCTTCAAGTTTGAGGACAAGGAAAGATTTAGCGACGTCAAATGAAAACATCCTGCAGTGGCAGGAATAACCACTTTTTTTATATTTGGGCAACCAACACAGTTCAAGTTCTGTAGCATTCGACTGGTTTGTTTTTGGTTCTTATGAATGGGAACTTTTCCCGGCGAATGATCGTCATATGTTTCGAGATGAAATTCCCAATCCAGGTCATGCATATTGACACAACCAGTCAAGCTTGCGTGAGTAAACTGAATGCATCCAGAAAGCAACTCCTCTATTGCAGACTGGGATAGGGTCCCATATGACAGATCGAGTTCACAGAGAGCTGGAAGAGCAACACCCTTGTAGAGAGGCTCCAATGACGTGTCACTGAGATACTTGCATGCTTGCAATTTAAGAACCTGTGGAATGGACAAAGAAACTTGAAATAATTTGGTTGTTTCTTTCTGATGCATCAATTAAAATCACCACGAAGAAATAGTTACCTTCAAATAGAGACAAGAATTGAAAATGGGCTGCAAATTAACGAGAAAGGTATAGGACAAATCGAGGAAGGTCAGGTTGGGAAGGCAGCACAGAGATGAAAGACCATCAGGACCAACCGAGGGGCATGACATTAACACCAATGACTCCATAATTGGACACGACGATGCTGTGGCAGATAAGCAGTCATCCTTGAGTTGACTGCAGTCGTTGACCATAAACCTATTCAAGCTAGAAAAACGAGGAGCAAACAATCAGGCATTAATTGTAAATCACGGCTAATGATTGCAGAAATACTATATCAAGCTTACCTGCAGAAAGATGCATCTAAAGATGTCAGATGTGGGCAGTTGATGATTGCCTCTGACAGAACACCACAACCTTTCAATTCAAGTGAAAACATGAGTGGGGCTTCAAGATGGAGCACACTCAACTTGGGACATATGCCCAAATTAAGGGAGGTAAGACCAACCTACAGGAGATTTTTAACAATTTAAAGATATCGTAGTCAAATGGTAAACCAAAAGAGAGAATGCTATATCTGTACAATAGGTATGTGGATGGGGAGCAACGATGCCACCTATTTGAAACAAAAAGGCCCTAAATACTAAAAATAAGAGAGAACCTTCAAGACGGTATATTGAAGGCACTAACAGCAATTCAAATTCAAACCTAAATCCCTATAAACCATATGACAAAACAATTAAGATGAACACTTACAGGTGAAAATGATGCCCTCTGAAGATGATCACAACCATCCAGAACTACATGCTAAAGGTTAGGACATTTAAGTTCAAGTGACGTTACTTCCCGGCATCCACCAAGTGAAAGATTGACCAAAGGCATGATGCAGAAACTCAACACTGTCAAACTCTGGAATTGAAGGAATAGCTATAAGTAGACAAACACAGATACTTGAATAGCCACTGTAACTATTAATATTGCAAAATACCCCACGCACACAGAATATTTATGTAACTGATGCTCATTATTTGCAATGGCAAGACATATTCCGAGCTTCTATACAAGTTTAATTTATGACCATGGCATGCTACAAGCCTACATTCTGAAGTTCAAACGCAGGAGCCAAGACAAAATAACGAAAAAGTCTTGTACGAACTTGGACACCAATATTTAATAGCATAAAAAACATGCTTTATTTTCCAAGGAATAGTAGGCAGGTAACAATGTTGAAGATTAACCAATTGAAATTAACACATAACTGAAGAGCATCCATAAATATTTACAGGTGAAGAAAAAATTAGTTAATCGATTGAAAAAAAAAATTAGTTAATCACGTCAAAGTTTATTAAGTCAGAACTAAGTGCCATAAAAAGAATATTTGAAGATGTATGAACCTCGCAATTATCAAGAATTAATGCTCTCAACAAAGGCAGCCTCCTCCGTTGCTCAAAACTTCACAAATAGAGTCCCTCAATGATTCACATTAAGTAAGATCAACTTCTTGCAGACTTGGGCATTGCAATGCTAAGGTGGTCAGGCTTTCTTGCTTATGCAGAACAAGTTTCTGCAACAAGTATATATACGAAAGAATAATTATTCCATGGATTTAAATTGCATCCAATATAAGCTTGCATGTAATATCATTTTTGCAATAAAGAGCAGTAACATGAAATAAAGCATAAATTCATCAATAGCATACTTTAAGGGCATTAGATGCTATAGTGATTCTCTGGAGAGAAGGACAGTTAGAAACTGCAATTGATGACAGCATGCTGCCTCTTAAAATTAAATCAGTCAATCTGCAAGGTTGTAAAGAACTTCTCAATCCCGGAAAAATAAATACCATACTTTATGTTCCACAAGGCAGTAGCAGAAACTTGCTTTCGACAGTGTACAAGTCGTACACTCTTCAGCCGTCGTAGGTCCAAAGCAACAGACGTCAATAAACTACAATTATCAAGCTCAAGAATCTACAACAAATAAATAGATCCTACTATTACCAACCTTATCATTTAGGTAAAACAAATTACAAAAATTATGAAATGGCCAAGTTAGAAAATAACAGCAAACCTCCAGAATTGAACTAAAAGCTATGGCAGCAATTGAGGCTGATGTTATTCCCTCGCAACTATGAAGCCTAAGAACTGTCAACATTGGCAATCGCACAGCCTTCCAAGCAGAATCATAAATTAGCTGAAAATAATTAGATATATATGTGACAAACTAAAATATTACTCAGAAATCAGAGCAAAAAGAAGATAGATTGCCTCAAATGAAATGTTAGGGCAGTATGAAGCATCCAGGGTCTGGAGATTCCCACAGGACTCAGATATACCATGTAGTGTCTCATCACTGCCACATGAACAATTAGACATATCCAAGGATTCCAAAAGGGGACACGATATTGCTGCTGAACGGATTGCAGCATCTGAAAGCTTGTGACAAGAAGCTATATCAAGTACACGCAGAAGGGGGCAATCCAAAACCACATGTGGCATACTACTTCGTCTCAGAGATAAATTTTAAAGCTGCGGACACCTGAAAAGAAAGATTATTTACAATCTGATAGCTGGTAATAAAATTTGGAATGCAGAAATAAACAATTATCTTCTACCCGATAGAGGCACGCAACACGCGACACTTGATAATCTGAAGATCGTGCAATCTATCATGGCTAATGGGTATTTCCTGAATCCCAGTACCCAGAGTAGCATCATTTATGGTCAAACTCTTCAATGCGTGGCAGTCTAATAGGGCATGGAAAAAAGTCTCCGCTATTTGGCCTTTGCCCAGAACTAAAATCTCAAGATTTCTGGGGCAAACAAAAAGGTATTAGAAAAATTCAGGATGACACGCAAAACAGATCACAGCAGATTTTACCTTAAAGAAGAGATTGCTTTCATAACTAGACGATAGATAACACTAGTCCCATAAATGTTAAGTACTGTAGAATTTGGATACCGTCGACACATGTCCTCGACTGCAATAGTTAAAATTTCAACACGCCAATTTCAGGCTTAGAAAATTTCTTCATGCAAGCAACATTTGTTTAATAGAAAAACAACAAAAGCTCTCCCAACCGTTTTTAATAGGTCGACAGATACACATCGAGTAACTTAGAGTGGGACATAAAATTAAGAACCCCACTTTCACATGTAGGTGAACTGTTTAAAGCATCTATAATTTACATTTTCCCTCCAAACACTATGAAGGGGACACTTTTTATCCAAAACTAGAAACAAGCATCGAACACAAATAGCAAGTTCCGTATGTATTTAGACTGTTAGAGTTATTTTCTTAGATCAATAAATAAGTTGTCATTGTTATCAACAGAAAGCTTAAAAAAACACAGCTTTAGCATTCACTCACACCGGCGACCAGATATGAACTGGTTCTCAAAATTTAAATGCCGCCAAAAATCCTCATGCGAACTCGCATCCCTCCACTGTCGACACACCATGGCCACCCGGCAAAGATCACCATGGTTCAAGAATGAGAAAACCTACAGCAGACATCCAACATTATCCAAATGAATCATCATCCAGAATCTACAAAACAATCCTAATATCCAACCCATACGATGTTTTTTAAAAAATCATCGGTTAGATCCATCTGAGCTTCTGAATCATTGAAAATCATGCCATCACCATCAACCCCAGAGATATCTCGTGTTAGCCTAGAATGCATCAGATCCTTGTCCACCCTGCAAACAGCGCAGTGTGTCACATTGACATAACTGGAGTTCCAATCTCTGTATAAAAGAAGAAGACTGAAACAAGACACTTACATGCCAATGCCTGCTCAATCATAGATAACGTGGAATAGAAACAAAATTCTATACCAGCACTCATTTGTTCACCTAAATTAAGTATATGCACAAAAAAGCTAAAATGTCCACATAGTATAAACAAGTTTACAACGCAAACAGCCAATACTAGATCAAATAAGCAAATTCATGACCGAAACATAAATGAAAATTTAAAATCTGGAAAGAATTGCTAGGCAGTCTCTTGACGAGAGAAAAAGCATAATTTTAATAACCATGAGTCCATGTTTCACAAAAAAATAAGGCATGGTATTCATGGACTCTGGCTCACACATCCAAAAACATAAATAGTACATAGGAGAAGAAGAATTCTAACTCACCGAGACAAAGAATCGACTTTGGGCCTTTTACTATGCGTATCTCGATCACATTCGACCACCGGCGTAGAACAAAGAAGGTTCACCGCCACCCAACCCTAAGTTTAAATCGCAATCAACATTTACACTCGTAAGCCGGCGTATAGACTCTGAATCATCAATCCCAGGTAGTCCTCCAAAATCAGATTTTTTATTACCATCTTCACAGTTGAAAAAAGTAGTGAAAAATCCCGATTCAAATTCACTCTCTCTCACATCATCAGGCTCGTTCTGAAGAAAGGTGTCCCTCATTTGCGCTTTATCGTTACCACAACAACAAAAAAAGATACAAGCTTCTTAAGAAATTACTAATATTACTGTAAATGATATGGCTACACCAGCAGCTATCTTTCTCTCTTTCACCAAAGCATACAAATGGACAGCACCAAAACTTCATACACAAACCAAATACACGTAGAAGAGAGAAAAGAAGCTCACGAGCTGCTCGTCTGAATCTCAGCCAACAATTTCTAGAATTTCCCCCAAGTCTACAATCAATGGGGAATCCACAGAAACCTAATACACGGAATAAATATCTACAGAAATGTACATATTACAGGAGAAGAGATCCGGTGAGCCGAGGCAAGATCAGTGACAAAGATATCTTCATCTTCTCGCATAGATCGACTTAGTTTTTTTTTCATTTTGCATAAAATATTAAAATAAAAAAGGATAATAACTCGGATTTTCTTTTTCATCCCCATTTCGTTCTTACAGACGATACGAATCAATCGACGCCTATCTATCAATTTTTTCGCTCGTTTATGATATATTTATTTATTTATTACTTCCTACTGATTAGATTAGTGATTGGGCAACTTGGTAAAATTTTCGCTGGGTATCATGTCTCTCTGCTAATCGAGCGAGGCCCAGCCTCCTGACATCTGTTGTGGACTGTTAGATTGATGGTTGTAATATTGATGATTATACACTGTAATGAGGTATAGAATATTATAGTATATTGTTTTTGGGTGTTATATATATATGAGAAGAAGATCGAAGGTTGAGGGGTTGAAGGAGACGTGAAGAAGATAATAGAAGTTTAATTCATTCCTTAATCATTGCATAATGCGATGTACAATGTTTATAGCAGAAATATAAGTTGGGCTATTTTTATAGTATGACCCAAAATGTAATGTAGGTAATTAAGATAACTGTCTTGGGCCATGTGATTTGATTTTCAGCCCACTCCAACCTTAAGTCCCTTTGTCTTCCTTATTATCGTCTTCAATTTCCAATGGACAGCAACACTCTGAACACCCCTTGCCTCTTCATCAACCTTGTCTGCAACAGATCCATTGCCACCGGCCAAACTAGCTTCGACTGGGTTCATGACAACATCCTATGTGGGCTTTGGGAGGTCCAACCAAATATATCTTTCTATTTTATTATTGGTCATGACTCTGTATAACTACGTGTATCAATTTAATTTGAATAATTATTATATTATCCTTATTTTAATTATTTATTTTAATTCAAAAAATTATCCTTTCAAATTTATAATTTAGTATAATTATATCCTTACAAATCAATTTAATCTTAAATAAATTTTAAATTATAGTTCCATCTATTAAATATTTTAAATTATAATTATATTATACTATATTTATATATTATAGCAAACGCATCGAGGGTGCGTAAAATTTATGAAAGAAACAAACGAACGATTATTATTCCTGGCTGACCAATTAACTTACCATTTAACAACAATCTTTTGTTTTTGCGATTTATTAACGAGTACTGTACTGTACTGTAAGCTCCACTAATGCAATGAATGATATACTCTCATTCTAATGCTATTAAAAAATACCCATTAATTGAAACAGTATCGTGATTTTCTGATATTCCGCATGCGAGAATCATATTTATCAAATTAAACAAATCCATCCGATTAATCATCAGCGGCAATTTCATTAAGCCAAGTCCCTAAGAAAAGAATACTACATATGTATGTATATTGCTTTTATATGCTTTTATATACCATTGATAAAGTTCACATATAAGTAACTTATTTATGGTACAAGAAAGCCGCATTTACTATACCGCAACAAACTACCGGAAAAAAAATAGTGAATACAAATTATACATAACGATGCTACGCTACTGCTCCAGTGATTAATGGATCTTCGTCAGATTTTTTTGTTTTTTTTTTTGTTCTCTTATCAAGATATTATTATAGTTAGAAAACGTGCAAATATTGGACTGACGATGATGGCATTATGGTGGTATGGTAACAGAGTTGATATTCACACCAATAGGATAGGACCCATACCATACATACATACCACTTAAAAATAATAATAATAAATATATTGGAGAAAAAAATAATAATGGTGATTTTTTCTTACTATGATCAATTATTAGTATTCAAGATAATGAACAATGTAAACGATAGAACCAACCAGCCCAAGACGATTGATCCCACCAGTCTCGTCGGGCCTTCATCATCTGGTTCCTGAGGAGGAGGTGTACCGCCTGTCGGAGTTTGAGTGATGTCAACCTCAAAGGGCCAAACGTATCTGTCTGGTTTACCACTTCTTGCCAAGCTCCAATCATAGATTCTTCTTTCTTCTACCGATGACAATATGGAATGAGATTCCTGATCAAGATATTGAAATTTAATACACTATCGATCAGTAGTAAATAATAATTGAGTTTAGATTTCATGCATGATATTATACTAAGTAAGTATCAAAATTAAATTAAAAAAAAAAGACTAAACCTTTAAGAGCTCTAGCTCCTTGTTGAGATCTTCTTCAGTCAGCCCTTTATTATTCATCACTTCCGCTACCTTATCCTTGTATGCACTGTTAACCTGCAAACATATATACATACACACTTCACCTATAAGTTTAATTTTTTATATAATTTATTTCCAATGACCTGGTCGTAGGAACATCGTCCACTTGAAAGCCCTAGCCTTGCGTAGTGATCTACGTCGGTGATTGCTGTAGGCAGGCAGACGACAAGATTAATCGTGGAAAATGGAATAATTAATTAGCATTATTTAAAAATAAATATCATATCATATCTTGTGATATATATATAATTAGCTAATAGTTACCTACCAATGCCACGCAGAGCTTTATCCACATTGAGTGCAGATATTAGAGATGGATAAGGCCCTCTGGGAACTTGTACTGCTGGAATGTCGGGTTCAGCTGGATCAGTTTCTGTTGACGTACTACTGCTGCAACTACTACTTGTAATAACTAACACTCTTCTTCTTCTACTTAGTGGGCGTTGTGACACCCTCGGATATTGATGAGCGATTAAATTATTGCGGGCGGCTGCTGAGAATAAGCAGCAAGCACAAGCTATGGCGGCCATTACTTGTGTGTGATTAGTTCATCTATCTATCTATCTATATGTGAGAGAGACTTATTTCTAAATGGATGAGGCACGCACAACTCTACTCTCTGCCAGAGAAATGCTATCCTATTTTCTAATTATATATTGTATTGTATTGTATTGTAACACCTACGTTATCATTATGTGAAAGAAGGTAAATATAATAATAATAATAATAATAATAATAATAATATTTTCAAGCCCAGTCTTAGCATCAGATCCAATTTTCATTTTTAATTTCATTAGGCCCATACCACTATTTTATAATTTCTACGGTACCGACTCTTTCTGTTCTATAACTACTATACTAATCCTACCTAAGCTAACGACGTTATACACCACACCCCCACGAAAAGGCACATCATTTAGACACAAACAAGCAAAGCCAATTTCATCACAAATCCGCCATTGGAAGATGGAAAATTGTTGAGAGCCAAGGGCCAAACTAGGACTTGAACTGTTTCGAGTTTAGAAATTGAATATCTAAAAGGTTAGTTTGAATGTTTCGTTTCTTTTTGTCTGCTTCGAATGCTATGTTTGTAGATGAAGTCGAATTGATGAAACCGTGGGTTAGCTAACATTTCTAGCAATTGCTTCGAAATGATAGTGCATTTTCTATTCACAGACTTGAATCATCATAATTTTAAGTACCGAACCACCCCTACTTGTTTGTAATCAATTTTCTTCCTAATTTCACAAACCGCCGCAGTTAGTACAATTTCTCCTCTCACTTTATCCCCTTGGCCAAGCTACATCGACCTCATGCGGTAGTAATCAGCTTTTAGTCTTCGAAATATCACCGTCAAGAGAGCAGCTTGTAGTGTGGTGTGGGATTGATAGAAGCAGCAAGACGAAGCTCCGTTTCCGACGCCGGCAGCAGTGGAGACGTTCGGCATTTCCTGCTTGCGGCCCAGCCAGAGATCATGAGAGCCGCATAGAAGGACGACCAATACGCTCCCTTCATCTATGACGCCTTCCGCGAGGCCTTCAGTCACCTCTTCGGTATGATACACTCATTGTTTTCCCTACGAGTGTTTAGATTGCCTTAGTTTGACCGCACAAAGTTTTTTGAGTAGCTCTTTTTTCTCTTTAAATCAGGTATAAGGGTTGCCTTTACCTATCAGAATGAGGTTTTACTCTCTTTATTCATGTCGTTTATTATGCTCTCTTCAAGAAATTTTCATTGCTTCCGCTATTTATTATGACGATGCACTCTAGTGTACCAAAATTTTGCCTGATTCAAGTATCTTAGAGTCTGTTGATATTACTTTGTCAGACTAAACTCTTGGGACAGATGCTATATTATGTGTTAACTACTGGAGCTGGAAAACAGACTCTTGGAGAAGAATATTGTGACATTACCCAGGGGAGCATCTATTTGCTTTACTTCCTTCGGGTTGGGTAGCAAATATAGGGGATATGATTATTTATTTCGACCTATTTCGAAAATCTTTATCTTCATGGTTCAAAATCTTGTAAACTTGAAGTTCAGCTTTTCTAGTGTCTACTTAACGAAGAACAAGATGCTATGACTTTGCTTGGGTATTTACAGCTTCGTCAGGTATTCGATGATAATTTCTTTTACAGGTTGCAGGACATCACGGGCTTCCTCCTACTCCGGCGAGATGTTCACTTTTTATTTTTTATCAGACAACATTTCCTTACATTGATGAAAGGATCAGATTCCGCAAGTTTTCACAGTCTCGCCTGCAAGCATTTTCCCTTCTTTGCTTGTCAAGTTTTCGAAATAAATGTTCATCTCTTAAGGTCAGGACGGTATCTATCAGATAGATGTAATGATATCAGGCGTGCATGTCGCAACTTGAGCAAACTCATAATAAAATGAGGAAAACTGAAAATGCTTGCAGGCGCCTACTTCACAATGCGATGATGGTGGCTCGCAGGTGGGAAGGATATTTGTGATGGATCATGTCTTGTTGAGACGGCTCTTTGTTATGTTTTATGAAAATAATAATTAGGAAAGCTATTTTTTTTTGTCTTTTTCTTGAGGGAAAAAAAAAGACATAGAAGTAGTGATAATAATTAGTGGAGAATTGCACGCTTGAGATATATAACGTTGTTGGTGGTGGTGTTTGGTGATGAGAGAGTGGCAGTAATAGAGAAAGGAATGGATCTCTACTAAACAAGGGCTACATTGCTGTGGGTTTTCTTCCACTGTTTCCCGTAGGCTTAATTATTTTTTCAAAGCCTCCTCGTCTCATGTTTGCTCTGATTACGAGTGGAACAGAGGGAACGGACAGCAAATATGACATTGAATGATTTGTCAGATCTTAGGATGAAAGAAGCTTCTAAAGAACTCAACTTGCATGTCGTCGATGAAAGCCATATGCCGGAGAGGGGGCTTAAAGAGGTGGCCATGTAGAAAGGTGAGGTGCTTGGCTTCAATCATGTTCCTCTCCTCCCTCCGATTGCATCATATTTTGCTCTTTTTCACAGGTAAATAGCTACCTGAGTGAAATGGCGAAAAAGAAGCAGAGTATGCATTCGAATGAGATACACCAACTTGAATGTGAGCTTGCTCGCTGTAAGGATTCGCTAGTGCCACCGAACGTCGTTTAGCAGCAGTTAAGATCACGGTTTAATTTTTTTAACAATATCTTCTATTATATTAAGAGCCTTGACATGATAGGAACTGCGAGCAATTAATTTCATTGATTAATTACTAATTTACCCTTATTTTGTTTATTTATTTTAATTTATATAATAATTACTATTTTACCCTTCAAATTTTAAATTTATTATATTTATATCCTTACAAATCAATTTAATCTTTTTATATACCTAAAAATAATATATGATTAAATTTTAAATTATAATTTCATCAATTAAATATTTAAATACATATAAACTAATTATATATTTATATATTATAGCACACACATCGAGTGTGCGTAAAATACTAGTGTGGTATAATGCAATACAAGTAAACAAGATACTAAGTACATAAGTTGAGATTGGTTTTTGGAGCAGCGCCTTCCTTGTATTATGGGATGAGAATTAAGGGCAGGGCCTCGTTTGTCATTATTTTAGTTAGTGTACCTGTTGGTCGTCTTGTACATGGTAACAGGAACAACAAGTCCATAAATTGTTACATATAACATCAGGAATGATTGACCTCAAGATCACCTTGGATGAATTTATCAAGACGTTGAGAACTAAAACCTTCCTCGAAATCAACGTTTCATCAACCCATTGATGGTATTATTCATATATATTGTGTGTGTGTGTGTGTGTGTGTGTGTTTTCTTTTCAGTAGTAGAAATGATCTTATTTGCTCCAAGAAAGGCGAATTATGGGGTCTAATGACAGAGTGGTGTGCATGAAGCAAGTCAAGCAAGAAGCTGCAGAAGAATGGGATGAGAGCATGCCTTTGCCCGGAGACATAATTGAAGGCATAGCAGTTGACGGTGTGGATGACTTGTTCGTTTCAGCAGGTGAAAGATCAGAACTTAGCTCAAAGCTTGGAGCAATAAATCAAGCTGGTGAATACATATGGCTAAAGGTAAGAAGAGGCGAGAAAACCATTCGACTCCGTGTCTGTGTTGTTCCAGATCGAAGCTCTAAGCTGCAGAAAAAATTTACGGTTCGAGCAGCTTTAGATGAACGACACATAGCTGTTCTCGCAGATATGACTTTCGAAGAGTGGTTTGAGCTTCAGGGTATGAAGTAGTGATTTTTTTTTTTTTTTTTTTTTGTGTACATATGAATTCAATGCATGCGAAAATCGATCAAAGTATCGAATCATCAAAACCGTTTCTTCAGAGATGAGCAGAAGAGAGGTGAATGTAGAGTTTAAGGGATTTCACAAGAAGGGAGTGAACTACGATTGGAAACTGAAGGTGGGTCCGCATCTTCCAGATCACCGATGCACCGTGGTCAGTTCAATTCTGTTCATGCCAATGGCTAAGGAACGTGGCGTAAAAGCACCAACCGTTCGAGCCATGGCCTGGTTCTCTGCAGCGGTTTCTTCCGGGGTTCCTTTGACTTTTATTAACACCCAAACTGAGAAATGCATTGGCTCGGTAAAACTACAATATTAATTCATTGGGTAAGTTTACAATTTGTGTAAGTTTTTACATCTGAGATGATTTGGGATTTCTTTCAAGGTCAAGATCCAGGTTAAAGGTAAAAAGTCACAGAACAAGAACATTATGCATGGAATAAGGCTTTGGTTTCTACCTGGTGTTTCAGAGATTTCCTTGGAGCTGAATTTACAACCTGGAGAAACCAGGTTTGGAATGGATATGAAGAGAACAGAAGAGGTAGATAGTGTAACAACACAAGATAGATAATATTTATTGAAATACAGAAAATTTTCAATCAAGAGAATTTCTTTCTGGAATTGATAGAATAAAAACGAAAACGCATTTCATCAGGGCTTCACTGCATATACATGGTCAGAAAGGGCACAGCGGCTGATCGTGTGGGCCTTGAATGTTTATTCCAGCAAGCGTTTGCAGATGGAAAGCTGCTCGTGATCTCAAGACTGCAAAGGAAAAGCCTATTGCCTTCAATCGTGGAATCCAAAGGTTTGATCCACTGTTGTGATAGTGCAGTTATTAAGGAAGAAATATTTCTTGCAAAGGAGAAAACAGACAGCATCCTACTCCACGTCATGTCTTGGCCTAATCAGACAAGTTTCAGTCCACTCCTATCAGGCGCTGCAACTCGTGGGCCTCCAAAATTAAGCTAAAATTCTGGTTTTCATGCTCTACGTTGTTCCTGTCTGTTTGGTTCTGTTATTTTCAGTGGCACGAACATAACATTTCAGGGATACATGGTCAAATAACTAATTCAATTTATTTTTTTCAGGCTCGACTTAAGAAGTCAGAAGGAGCCAAGAAAACTAGTCGTCTAAATAGCATTACTTAAGAAGCCCTTCAAAAAGATCCGTAAAATGAGGGCTGTGAAATCCACAAAACATTATCTTTAGCCCCCCCACAGCTACTCCACTAGTGAAACTTTCAAGAAACATACTCCTAATCAAAGCTTTCTTGAGTCAGCGGAGAGCCACTTGAATTTCATAGGCTGTGATCATGGTTGTTACTTGTTGCTGACATAGACATTCACATATCGGACCCAAACCTTCTATATATAATATGGACCAAACCCACCTTCCTCAACAAAGTTTTTCATGGTTTGAAAAATTGCAGGCACCCTACTCTGTAATGGCTGCACAATTTGTATAGCCGAGTCAGAGGCCACAGAGAATCCTAACCGACCACTAGCAATATAAGTGAAGCACCGAAACCACGGCAAAAAAGTGCAGCACCAAGGAAAAAAAACTTGGGCTTGTGAAGCATGTCCCAATCAATATCAGCTGGAAGATGAATTTGGGATATGCAGAAATCATCCTCTGCAGCCCTTAAGCTAATTTTAGCCACTTCTGATATCTTTTCAAAAGGCAATCGCAATACTGAATTGCGCTCTCATACATAACGGGCGTATTGTTGCAAAGTTTGGATCTTGATAAAAGTTGTAGTGAGAGTGACGATATGACAGTCAGCTTATGCAAATTAAAGGCTTACAAATATAAACCATTCTACACCGCTTCTTCATCGTTTCTAACCCGTTAGCTGCTTCATATTTTTATCTTCAGTTCAAATCTTTTTTTGTTAGCCATTTTCACTAAAATATTGTTGGGCCAAATCCTAAAATAAGCCTATATACTAAACAGTATTGGGTCTCTTCATAATTTAGGTTTAATATATTTTCTTAACACAGCCCAAAGATTGCTACTGCCCAACCCAAAGTACGCGCTTACTCAGACAAACGCGATCGTGGTAACAAAACAATCCAGATGAGATGAGATAACCCCTACGTGGTTGTTTGGTTGGAAGGGGTAATAATTTTAAATGTTGGTTTAAGACTTGTTGAGCTGTTTGATTTATGTATTTATATAAAACATGGGTTTATATATAACAACTCTAAACCCATGTATGAGGATTTACATAAACCTACCATCTCAGGTGGGTTTTTATAAACCTACCAACCAAACACAAATTTTATTTTATACTCACTAATTAATTTTATATAAATCTCACTAACTTAAATCCTCCTAATAAACCAGCTTACCAAACGACTGCAAGTCTCCAACAAGACAATACAAAGACTCAACTGTGTTTTTGTGGCTTTTCATCATTCTCGTGGCACTTCGTCTGAACTCCGCGGCATATATCCCAGGAGTTTCAGATAACGATTGAACTGTTTCTTTCACTTTTTGTTCACGGATCGAGTTATTCTGTTAATCCAGGTGAATCTAAGCTTTTGTGCTCATCCTATAAGATGGATGAGCGGTTCATTGGGTTTTTTCCTTGTTAATATTATTATTTGATCGATGTTTTCACTTTATAATATGTTGCATCCCTAAGGCACTTGGTCACTTTTTCTGGGCCGAATATTTTTTTTTGGTCTATAATTTTGAGGTTCAAAAGTTTTATTTTGTTTTTGTTTTTTTTTTGTGGCTATTCGACTGGGTGTGTTGCATCCGGCTGTTTGGTGATAAAACAATGTTACATGTGTTTGCTTTATGAGACTCAAAGAGTTCTGGTTTTTAATTTACTTTTTCTCTTGTTTTTGGGTTATTCTCTGTTTTAGTTATATTCCTTAAATTTTTATCTGGTCGGGGAATTGAAATTTTATCTATTTTGATCCATATTGTGACGACCAAATGGGTATTGCCTGCTTGTTGATAACTTGAAGATCTCTAATTAACTTGTCTTTATTTTCAATGGTCAGTATACTGATTGACTGTTTGGAACTCTTGGTCATGATAAATCACCCACAATCCACACCTTTTTTTATTGTGGGTATTGTATGTTCCCAGGTTTGGTTTATGATCGTATCGATGTTCTGAATTCAATTCAATGTAGTTGATCGTTCTTTCATGTAATCTTCACATGTTAATTTTTTATCTGGATCTGGAAGAGCATATCTGGCTGCCTTATGGAGCTTTTTATTTTTTTGTTGTTGTTTATACAGTCATGGCTGGAATGGCGCCTGAAGGTTCTCAATTTGATGCTCGTCAGTATGATTCCAAAATGAATGAAATGTGAGGTCCTTTCCCTATTTAATATGGTGCGAAGTTACCTTTTTCCTTTAGAATTTTTGTTGATTAAATCCATGCGTACAGACTTGGAAATGATGCTGACGAGTTCTTCACTAGTTATGATGAGATTTGTGATACCTTTGATGCCATGGGCTTGCAGGAAAATCTTCTGAGGGGCATTTACGCCTATGGTAGGTGCATAGTTTAACTAAATGTTCCGGACTTCTATATTTGTGTCCCCTACCATTTTTATATGTTTTTTAATAACTCAAACACGATTTATTCACAATTTCTTGTAGTATCAGTGAGTTTCAGGTAGCTTTTTCAGCCAATGTATTTGATATATGCATTGATAGAGATGACTTGCATTTTCTTTTCAGGCTACAAAAAAAATCGACACTTGTGATCACATCTGTAGAAGTCAACTTGTGTGTTTCCTATTAATGTCTTTTTATTTTTGGTTTTTTATGCGATTTTATTATCTTTTTCACTTTGAGCTTCCTTATTAATTACTGAGGAATCATCTTGTGTTCTGTGTTTAAAGGCTTCGAGAAGCCCTCTGCTATACAGCAGAGAGGAATTGTTCCCTTCTGCAAAGGTCTCGATGTGATCCAGCAGGCTCAATCTGGAACTGGAAAAACTGCAACTTTCTGCTCTGGGATTCTTCAGCAGCTGGACTATAACCTTGTCGATTGCCAAGCATTGGTACTCGCGCCAACCCGTGAGCTCGCGCAGCAAATTGAGAAAGTCATGAGAGCACTCGGCGATTATCTTGGTGTTAAGGTTCATGCTTGTGTTGGAGGTACCAGCGTCCGTGAAGACCAGCGAATCCTCTCCAGTGGGGTCCATGTTGTGGTGGGTACCCCAGGTCGTGTTTTTGATATGCTACGTAGGCAGTCTCTTCGACCCGATCACATCAAGATGTTCGTGTTGGATGAAGCTGATGAAATGCTTTCTAGGGGGTTCAAGGATCAGGTCAGACATTTGTCATCACCACCATATAGGTTTTGTGAGTTTGTTTCTGTGTGGTTTAGTTTAGCCGATGCCCTTATTATCTCAAGAAATTATCTTTTAATTAACGATGGTGATTGCTGTTATTACATTACAGATCTATGACATCTTCCAGTTGCTCCCTCCAAATATTCAAGTTGGTGTTTTCTCTGCTACTATGCCACCTGAAGCTCTTGAAATAACCAGAAAGTTCATGAACAAGCCGGTGCGTATCCTTGTGAAACGGGATGAGCTAACTCTTGAAGGTATCAAACAGTTCTACGTGAACGTGGACAAAGAAGAATGGAAACTCGAAACCCTTTGCGATCTTTACGAGACTTTGGCCATCACTCAGAGCGTCATCTTCGTCAACACGAGGCGCAAAGTTGATTGGCTCACTGACAAAATGCGTGCGCGTGACCACACGGTCTCTGCCACCCACGGTGACATGGATCAGAACACCAGAGACATCATCATGCGTGAGTTTAGGTCTGGTTCTTCGCGAGTTCTCATTACCACTGATCTCCTGGCTCGTGGTATTGACGTCCAACAAGTTTCTCTTGTCATAAACTATGATCTGCCCACTCAGCCTGAGAACTACCTTCATCGTATTGGACGAAGCGGGCGTTTTGGAAGAAAAGGAGTTGCCATAAACTTTGTTACTAAAGACGACGAACGCATGCTTTTTGATACAAAGAAGTTCTATAATGTTGTCATTGAGGAGCTGCCAGCAAACGTTGCGGATCTCCTGTGATTATTCGTTCGGTTTTGAACTTCTTAATGCCATCTCATAATGCCCAAGTACTTGGTTTGCTTCTTAATCCTTGGTTTGTTTCTTATTTCGATCATCGAAAACAAAAATCAAACTTGGATGATGTAGGATTTTTTAAGCTTTGTGCTTGTCTTGGATGTTACTTTTGGCTTTCTGTTTTATAATAATTATTCTGGAGGACTCGTAGGGCTCGAGATCGGAGGTAGATATTGCATGGCCATCATTCCAACATAATCAGATTCTGATATCACTCTCCATAATTGTGTTAAATGGCGTGAGAACGAACGTTATTGCCATATTTCATGTCATCATCTTTTAGTTGCTTCTAAACCAATTCTAATGATTGACGTAATTGTAAAACTTTTCTCGCACTTGGACATGGCTGTCTGACGACATGGCTTTCAAATCCTGGTGCATAATAATAATAATAGTTCTCATGTGGACCAATTAACATTTGACTAATTCAAACAGCATGTTTCTTGTATACAAACAGCTCATTCCAGCGCAATAAACGGAGAGATACAGTAATAAAAATATTCAACAATTTGAATTTAAAGACAAAATCTCTTGTCTTGAGCAGAGCAGTTAGGCTTTGGCCTCCAACTCCTGCCAAACTTGTCTCCTTACATGTCAAAAGCAGCTCATCAGTCATTCAACAAGTTCATGGATGCTTCATACAGATCAAAGTCCTACAGTGGTGGTGGAAGGCAGATGGAGCCTTATTGCAGTAGACCGAATCCTACGCCGAGACCTTATAATAATGATTGCAGTGTTTCCTATACGTCTTCTTCAAACCCCGCTTCGTGTTATTACAATGCAGCTGCAACAGAAGTCGTTCCCCCACAAAATCTAAAGAAATGGAAGAGCACTAATGGAAGATCTTGGACTTTTAATGACGCCGAGTTCCAAAGGAAGACAAGGGTGGCGAGCTACAAAGTTTACACCGTGGAAGGCAAAGTAAAGGGGTCTTTTAGAAAGAGTTTTAGGTGGATCAAGGATAGGTACACGCAGGTCGTGAATGGTTGGTGGTGATTGATGTTCTTAGATCCAACTATCTAGTGATGTTAGTTCTTTCCTGCATAATTAAGTTTCATGGTATTTCTTCAGCATATACCAAGCAAGGATGATGTTGTGTTTGATCATTTTCTTGTCTGAAGAGTTACTTGCATTGCAGTGCTATTGTTTGTCTTTCTGTTGTTTTAAGAAGCCACCGGTTGATTGATGTCAACAGTTTGAAATTTGTGGTTGAATGTTTCATTTTTTTTTAATGCTCTCTCTGCTTTCGCATACAAGGACGAGACATGAGTGTCCGTCGTCATTACAAGAAAATTGCCCTTTGCAAAAAGAAAAACCGTATTACAATTCTTAATATATAAATTATTCTCATAAGGGAAATTGTTTTTACCAAATCAAAAATAGGGAATAATTTTAGAAGGGTAGAGCAGATTCTTGAAATGCAACCTACTTACTGTCTGTTACGTTATCGAACACAGTCCGTTTCAATATCTTAATCAATTGATGAGATCTGAGACTGTTACGCGCGCCGGAGGGAGTGAGAGAGCGATATGGGAATCGACTTGACGATAGCAGCCAGCCACGGCCGGGAATAACATAGGCAAAGTTCTTCAGGAAAAAAAAAAAAGGCACTCTCATTCTTCCACCGCTATCCTTCACGCTTAAGGTGATTTATTTATAAACGGGTTTTATCAAATTATCATCGATTCATACGAGCTGCTGTTTTGTAATTCTTCTTCGTTTATCGGTCATGATGATTTGTGGATTTATGTCATTTGTGGGATTTTACTTGGTTATTCTTTCTAACACCGATCAATATTCTATTTTTTCTTTTTACAACGATCAAGATTCTATTTTGAGTTCTTTTTTTAACTGTAACAGTACTACGTATATTGATTGTATTTGGTTTTCTTAATCCGTTTTAATTACCTCTATCTGTTTTATTTGATGTTACTAACCCTTCAAATGTAATCTTATATGGCTATAGAAGGTTTTGTAAGGATGTATTGGGAGAATGATTCGTGAGCTCGCTCTTATTTTGATGGTTGATGGCTTGTAAATTATCGGGCTTTGCTTTCATTTTTAAACGCGCATTTGCTCAATTGGATAGACAGATGAGGACATGGCTGGCTTTTTTAATTAAATAAATAGTTTTTTAATTTTTATTTATAAAATAAGTTAAAAAAAATACTTATTAATAAAATAAGTATTTTCGTAACTCAGAGATACGAGTTATAACTCGTATCTCTGAGTTACGAGAAACCGTAACTCGTATCTCTAAGTTACGAGTTAGATCTACCGACACCGACAAACTCTGCAACCATCTGACGCCTCTGCTAACTCGTAACTTAGAGATACGAGTTACGGTTTCTCGTATGTTAAAAGTGCGAGTTAATATAACTCGTATCTCAAACATACGAGTTATATCTCTATAAATTCACACCTTCGAAACGAAATATTATATCAAACACATCACCGATCACTCACAGCACATACAGAAATGGTGTCCAATAATATACAAGTGTTAGTTTATTTCGGTGGTGAAATTATTCACACATCTAATTCAACCATCAAATACAGTATTGATCCTATAGGGTACCGGCGAATTCGTCGTTCTACCAATTTTTCCGAATTTCTGTCATTCTTGTTTGAAATTACGGGTGCTGATAGCAGTTCTTGTTCGTTGATTGTTTATGGCAAGAATGAATACTTTCAACACTCTCGCATATTTCATCAACTACTACAGATTTCCAACGACAGCGACTTATCATTCTTCATACACCCTGATTCCGAATTCAACCATCTTGAGGTTTTTGTTGAAAAAAATGAATACGGCAATTTTGATCTCAATGAAGATTCTCATCCAAATTTTGAAGACAGAAGTGGGTTTCAGCAATTTGAATTTGGTTCATCGAGTCATGCGTGTCCAGAGATGCCTGATATAGTCACAGTTACAAGAGGGTTCGAAAATGTGTCAATTGATGTTCCTATATTAG
Organism: Lindernia subracemosa; assembly: GCA_028392965.1. NCBI lineage: Eukaryota > Viridiplantae > Streptophyta > Magnoliopsida > Lamiales > Linderniaceae > Vandellia > Vandellia subracemosa. The sequence goes on along the minus strand of JAQPCC010000271.1, from coordinate 14,774 downwards.
ACGTGCCGGAAGCCGAGCAGGAAGATGAGCCAGAAGGCGAGCAAGAAGTCGAGCCAGAAGTCGATGTCAGTGATTCTGAAGCAGACGATGAAAATCTCTTGTCCGAGTTTCCAGATCCCAACGATCCTGAAGCTGTCAACGACGATGAGAATCCACCTAATGCCACTGCACCAGTAAATGATCCTCGAGCAATGTACCAGTCTGTTCCCTTTAATCATACATATCAAATGCCACCTTCCGATGTTGATGGCTACGGTGGATGCGGGGACTTTTATGATCAAGAAACTCCCACATTTTGTCGAGGTATGATTTTTCAAAGTAAAGAACATTTACAACATGCTGTAGACGATTATTCGATCAGGGTAGTTAGGCGCGAGTATCATGTTAAAGAAAGCAGCAATACCGTTTGGAGTGTAGAATGCAATCACAGCAGTGAATGCCCTTGGAGACTTAGAGCCAGTTTGAAGCGTAAAGAAGGTTATTGGAAAGTGACAAAATATGGAGAGCCACACGCATGCTACATGACTGAGTTGTCCACAACTCATCGTAATATTTCTCGGAACGTGATTGCCGACAAGCTTGTTGGCGTTGTAAAGACAGACCCTCACTTCCTACCCAAAAATGTACAGCAGCTCATAAAAGATAAATTTGGCTACGATATCTCGTACATACAAGCTTGGCATGGACTCAAAAGAGCTATGGAAAATGTTTATGGCACGTGGGAAGATTCCGTGAAGAAGCTTCCAATTTTTATGAAAGCTTTACAACATTACAATCCAGGAACAATCGTGAAGTGGCTGCACATTCGCACTAGCACGCCTGGGGAATATAAGCTTGGGTACGTTTTTTGGGCATTCAAACCAAGTGTTGACGGTTTTCGACATTGCCGTAAAATTGTTTGTGTTGATGGTACGCATTTATACTCAAAATATCAACACAAAATGTTGATTGCTACATCACTCGACGCCAATCAGAACGTCTTCCCCCTAGCCTTCTCCATTGTCACCGAAGAAAGTGAACATTCTTGGAAATGGTTTCTTCTCAACCTAAATACACATGTTCTACAGAACCAGTCTGTTTGCCTTATTTCCGATCGTCATCCAGGTTTGTCTTTCACTAAGTTACTCAGACGTGCCTTATATGTATATTTAGTTGTATAAATTTAATTTATAATATGTAAATATCGTCTTGTAGGTCTTATGGCTGCAGTAAGAGTGACGACTGCTTTTAGGCCCCCAAATGGAGTACATCGTTTCTGTCTGCGGCATATAAAATCCAACTTTTACAAGAAGTTCAAAAGCCAACAGCTGAAAGATTTATGTCACAGAGCTGGAACTGCGCATACGTTGAACAAATTCGACCGCATCATGAATCAGATTCAATTGATTGATAAAAAAGCCTGGCAATGGTTGATAAATGTAGACGTGGAGCTGTGGACTTTTGTTCACGATGGTGGCACTCGATGTGGTGTTATGACGACCAACATTTCTGAGGGTCTTAACGGTGTATTAAAGGGGGCACGATTGCTCCCGCCGCGAGCTATCGTCGATTTCACTTTTCATAGGTGCGTACAGTATTGGCGTGATCGGTATCAGGAAGCTGCGGTAGCAATGGACAATACTGAAACAGATTGGTCACGCTATGCAACAAGAATGTTTCAAAATTGGACGAGGCAATCTTGGGATCATGCTGTCTATCGATTTGATGTCCGACAACATACGGCCGAAGTTGTAACAGCTGGCGTTCATACACAAACACATGTAGTGAATATTAGCGCTGGAACATGTTCGTGTGGAAACTGGAGCATGTACAAGATCCCATGCTCTCACGCACAAGCGGCATGTCGTCATTGGCAAATCCAGTCCGGTCAATATGTCGCGCCATATTACAGCAAAGTCTCGTACTCAGCCACATATCAGGGTGTTTTCGAGCCACTACACGACGAATGTTATTGGGCTGATGCAGATTTTAATCTTACTCATAACGAAGCACGTCGAGCAATAACAGGACCAGGAAGATATCGGAGAACTCGTATTCACAATGAGATGGATAGGGGTGAAACTCGTGCTAGGCAGCGTGGAAGACACTGATACGTTTACACTCATTCTGTATTGTTTGAGTCCCGTTGTTTTATTTTATTTTATATAATTAATTAAAACGAGATTCATAATAAGAATAAGTCAATACAAATTACAAATGACGTCTAATCTACTGTCCACGATGAAAAAAATGAGAACCAGTCCCACAACGCCTAGGCCTACGCACTCTATTTCCTCGTCGGACATCAGCCTGATCTTCATCATCAGGACTTCTCGAGCGCCGCGTATGTGGTGAAGGTGTCATAAACACCTGAAATATAATCCCAAATAATAAAAATAATAATAATAATAAAACAAATAATAATAAAATATAATAACAACAACAATGAAATAATAAAAAAAGAACAATATTATTATTTACCGTGTTTAGATCTATATCATCGAAGAACGATGAGTGTGGATCATCGTGCACCTGAGATGGCCCGACCTCGTATGGCTGAGACGGCCCCGGCTCATATCGATCAGATGGCCCGACCTCGTACGGCCCCGACTCATATCGGTGCGAGTGTCCAACATCTGGATCACGTTCTCGTCTTGGCTGCTGACGTCTGCCAATAAACATGTTCTCCATCTGATACGCCAGACGTCGTGCTTCTTCAACGTTATCGTCTCTAAAATAATCTGCCTGACGAGATATGTGATGTTCCTATAATTAACAATGCAAGTTAGAATATGATAAATAGAAAACAAATATAAGTTAATATACCAACAAAACTCACAATCGTCGATAAGAATACGGCATCACCCATCTGAAAGCCCCGGGGCACCTGCCTAGCGTTCGGAGAGATGTAGCGTCGTGTAATGCGATAGTACCAGTCGTAGTAACCATCATGGACCGATACCTGTGGAGTAGCAGTCGGACCACTGACAACGGTCTGATCTCGTTCCGCCCATCTCTGTATCCACTCCGCATGAACTGTCGTCCAGTCCATCCCTGTGCGCACACGACGTTCGAACGAATGGAGATTCCGTTCGCGAAAGCTAGGCTGAGCGGGGATGCCTTGGATAATCCCAAACTGACGCAGAACACGCTCTGGATAATGTAGCTCGACGATATTGAAGAAGATCAAAGGGCACATCGAACGACTAGCTAATGGCAGGCACTCGGGAGGTAACGACTCAATCTCCGGTAAAGAAATGTCGTAGGGCGCCCACACAAATTGCGACATCTGCATCATATCGAGCACCTCGCGCATAGTGCGTATATTCGAACGCGTCGAACTGGTATGATCCAATCGAGCGTTCCACCTACGAAACAATAAACATTTAATAATATTCGACTAAATAAATAATTTACTACATATAAATAATAATATATATAATAAATTAATTATAATACCTTGCAGCATTTGGTGGCATCGGCAGCTCAAACCCATTAATTACTTGGGGCGCCATATGGATGCGCTCCACTACACGAACGGGCTGTAAAGGCAGGATTCTCATCCACGCCCACACCTACAAAAAAATATTACATTAAATCTATGATTACGAAAATATAAAATTCAAATTTATTTGAATTTTATAAATTATTACCTGCAACAGCCGTAGAGGTCCGCCTATATTAAGCTTTTTCGGCTGACATGCCGAACAAAGCTCTCTATACAAAAAGGCGAGTACTGCACTGCCCCAACTATAAGTGTGCACCTCGTCGATGTCCTCTAATAACTGGAGGAATGTGAGCGAGACGGTGCTGGCGCTACAATCGGGGAACATAACTGCACCAAATAACAGCATCGCATATCCACGTGCAGCTTGCTCGACTTCTACTTCCTCACTGTCATCTGTGACTGGATTGGCTATATACCAATCCGCTAGAGCTCTCATCGCTAACGCCGTCCCCTTAAGTTTGTCTTGTGGTGGTCGATATCCTAGCAACCGCTCACACTCATCCTGCCACTGCGACGTCGTCCTCGACTCGATCACACCCGAAACGGACTCACCATCTATCGGCAACCTCCATAGTATACCGACGTCCGCTAGCGTAACAGTCGCCTCCCCAACAAAAAAGTGAAACGTATGCGTCTCTTTCCTCCATCGCTCTACTAACGCAGTAATCAAGTGGGGGTCTACTTTATGCGACATGCAGCTATATACCCCGTACAATCCCATGTCATCCAACTTCTTCAGCAAACGACCGTGTAGAATTATAGGCTGCTCTTTCGTACCCCATACAACATTTTCTAACGATCTAATCTTGATCGTTTTATCGATCACGTCCGCATCCAGCAGGACATCACGAGATCGATGATTCGACTGCATCGTCAACACCGAATCATCGATAGGGCCGTACAAAGTCGTGTCTTCCATCCTACGAAGAACAACACAATACAACGCAAACGAACGACAAAAACATCAACAAAAACACCAATAAATCCAATGAATACGAACGACAAAAACACGCGTTAATCCCAACACAAATATTCTTAATTCTACGAATAATTTCGACACAAATTATCCTCAACAATACATTCATCAATTCTTCGAAATCAATAAATAATCCCAACAATTTCATACGAAATCAACAAAATACTCCTAATACAATCACAAAAAAACTAACCCGTACCTATTAGCTACGAGTTACTCTCGTCTTGCACCGTCGCCGTCGCCGTTCTCCGTTCGCCGTTCGCCGTCGCCGTCGCCTTGCACCGTCGCCGTCGCCTCTTCGTCTGCGTCGTTCGTCGTCTGCTGTTCGTATAACAGATCTAACTCGTAACTCTGAGTTACGAGTTATAACTCGTATCTCTGAGTTACGAGTTATAACTCGTAACTCTGAGTTACGAAAATACTTATTTTATTAATAAGTATTTTTTTTAACTTATTTTATAAATAAAAATTAAAAAACTATTTATTTAATTAAAAAAGCCGGACATGGCTTGCGTTTTTAGGTCATACGGTTCCAATAAGACATGGATGGATAATTGGCTTCTTCACGGATATTTTTGGGGCTGTGTTGATGCTATGCTGCTCTGCTGGCACTGTTGTTTGTAGGGAGGGTACCTTATCCCATTCACCATCTAATCTATGAATAGTACTTATAACTATTGATTATTATAGTATACATAGTTGAATGAAATCAATATCTCCTTAAGAGTTTAAAATCAAACTGAAGAATTGGGTCAACGATTTCATGAGCTATTATTTTTACCATAACAGTGGGAGATTGTTGTGAAAGATGGTGGTCATGAACCATTTCTTCTGGGATGGTAATGAATTATTTATTAGACCAATCTTTTGTTTATCTATAATTATTCTTACCACCTATGTACTAGGTTTGCTGTTCATCATTGCTGGTGTGATTCTTCGCCTCGTTTGCTTTGTTATTTACCAAGACCGTGGAGGAGGAAACAGTAGTGCTACCAACACTAGTCGTGCAAATGATTCAAGTTCTGTTATACAAGCAAGCACGTCGCATCATTTGCTATCGTCTCCTCCCAAGGAAAAGACTTGAAATACTCCTCTCTTCTTTTGTACGGACGGTCACAGTACTTGAAGAAGAAGCATTTAACTAGACTTGCCCAACCGCCGGTTATGGTAACCGGCACGAGGGCGGTTGACGGTTACCCGCCCCCGGTTGACGGTTAGCCTAATCGGCGGTTGACTAACATTCAGGTTGAAAATTCAGGTTTGAATAAATATTCGGTGTATTATTTGGTCGAAAGTCGAAAAAAATGTATTACAAAATTTTAATTGAACCAATTACAATACAATACATTAAATTAAAACAAAATATGGTGTGGTGAGAACTCAGTCTCCGTCCGGTCCGAATCCGTTCTCCGCAAATCTTGAAGTACCTTAGTACCGGACTTCAGCAAGTCCAGGCAAGAAAGCTGCGAATGATCTATGGAGCCGTGACGAATCAATTATGATCCGTCAAAGCATCCATAGATCACACGGTGCTAACCGGTGGTTACAACGGCTCTTTCTTTTTTTTTTTTTTTTATACTTCCAACGGCTATAATAAAAAAAAAAAATTCAAATTTTTTTTATTTCTGAAGGACCAACCGCGCCGTAACCGGCAACCGGCGGTTACCGGTTGTAACCGCCGGTTACGGTTAGGCTTGGGCATGTCTACATTTAACTACTAGACATGTATACATTTCTCTTTAGGGACAATTTTATGTCAGGTTCTTTTTAATTTTTTACTTATTGTTTGTCAGAAAATATATTATTTTAAAGGACCCAGTTTCTATAAAAGTTATAGTAAAGGACCCGAAAATATGATTTGACGAAAATACCCTTACAAAAATGCTTTTTTTTTTCCAGCGAAAGTCTATATAGAGAGAGAATGTGTTGTTATGGTTCTTATATGAAGAGGTACTTTTTCTTCAGTTTTCTGTTACTCAATTATATTATACCATTACTTCAGAAAAAAGACGTTATTTTTTAATAATATTGTGTCACTTCGATATTGTAAAATCTTATCAACAGAATTTTTTTTTTATGATCGAACTCATTCTTTTTTTACACTGAATCGAGCATAAAAAATTCGACTGCCCCATCAACCAACCGATTTCGACGTGTCATGTTGGATTTATTATGATATTAACGACGCACGATGTAGGATTTGATTGTCTAATTAGGGTGCAAATTTGAGAATATAATGGTAAATCAAAGCTAGATTTCGACATAAATTGCAGTTAATCGGTATAAATTCGAGGCACCCATGGTTTGGAAATTTACCAGTTGCTACTAACGTCGAGATTTGAACAATTTTCAGCATTTTGGTTGTCATTCGCGGTTTTTCATAAAATTCCGCAATCTCTTGTTTGTGTACATGATGTGGTATTGATAAGAAATGAATTGTTACTCTTTTGTGTGTTGATTTGTTATATTTTACAAGATATGCGTCATATTTTCAGCAGAAAGTGTTACCATACAAGCATGTTAATTCACAAAATAATTCAATCTTAGACCACGTTAAAATTCAAGGTACACATACTTTGGACGTTTCGCCACGCCCTCCTCCTTGCTCCACCATCCGTTAGTCAATGTTAGATGGCTTAAAGATACAAACGACTTCAAAATTTAGGGTATATTATTGCTACGTAATTAGATTCAAAACAATATGGTATAAATTTTGAAGCAATTGTTATCTAAAACACACAAGAGGTATTCCTATATGACGCATGGTTCTAAGTTTTGAAGCATTTTTGTTGTAAGAAGTGTTATCCATGTAGCATGAAGTGTTACCTAAGTAGCATGTTAATTAGCAAACATTTCAATCAAATGTCATATCTAAATTCTTTGATAAATCATGATTAACATCAATAATTTTTTGTCGATTACTAAGAACCATGAATAAACTGATTCGATTTCACATTATTTGGCCATTAAATAGAGATTTCACCCCGAACTTTTTGAATTGGGTTTGACGTATTATTTCGTTATAAACATCAACAATTTTTCTTGATTATTAATACCCATGATAAATTGAGGTCGATTTAACCTTATTCAGTCACTAACGTCGAAGATTCGAGAGGTTTCAGTAGTTTTCCAGTGTCGTCGCTGGTTTTCAATGTATTTCTCTCGCCCATTACTTGTGTACAACATATGTTATTTACAAGAAATGAAAAGTTATTTTGTTTGAATTATACGTTATTTTTGCGGCAGTATATGTTATATTTGTTATACAAAGTGTTATTCAACTGTGAAATATTTTAATTTAGGGGAACCTAATATTCGTTTTTCTCACGGTTAAAGTTACTAATTTTCGAAACTTATCACACACATAATCAAATTAACGATAATTTCAACCTATTTGGTCATGAACGTCGATAACTATAGTTGCAACCTACTGAGATTTGAGTTTTGTCGCTGGGTAAAGATGATGGCATAATAGCGTAATTTTGACAAGTTATAAAGGGTAATTATGTCTTATAGCATAAATTAGGTCCCTTTTTCTAATATTTTTGAAAAACAGGTCGTTGTTATTAAATCAAACCTGAATAGGGCCTGAACTCAAACTAAAACATGTTAAATGGGCCTGAATCGAAATTAACCCTTTTTCTTAATCTTAATACTCCGATTTTGCGGATGTGGATTAAACGTGTTTAAGATGTATGTGTTAGAGTAGAATGCCCGACGTTCCAACTTGATTGGATATTTTTCTACTTGTAAGACAATTTGTTCGAAATTATATCAAATAAAAGGCATTGTTTTATCTTATGTTTATGCATTATTTGCACATACGATAAAGTTCTTAGATCGTTATAAGCTGAGGAACATGATTGCACATTTAATGGTGATCATGGAACATGTCTTAGGCTATGATCTTAAATAAGTTCCAAGTCGATGGGTATTTCAAGACAGGACATTGAATAACTCAGAAAGACTTGTGCATATGATGTATGCTTGTTAGACGCAAATGTTACGTTCCATTAACATTAGCGTGGAGACGCAAATGCATATATGCAGATGCTTGTTAGGGAACAAGTTCATTGAACTTGACCCGCTGAAAATTCTTAATTGAAAACTTTTATGTCGAATAAGAATTTTCGTGTTGCAATAGTACATGACTAATCCTCTGACTTGAGGCACGATAGTAGTCTTGTGCGCATTATGCTTTACTTAGATTTATCCTTTGATTGCTGAATAATCACAAAAGGGGTATTTTGGGTATTGTATTAGTGTGCATGGAGATTTGTCTGTGGCCAACATAGAATTCGACACTTATATTAATAAGTGAATTTCCTATGCTTTTCATAGTTTATGATTCACAGTCCTTGGCCAAGGCGGGATGAATAGAGTTCATAAAGGAATCATTTAAACTTGAAACGAATTCAAAGTTATTAGATCAATTGGGTTCGACTTATAATTCCATGCACATGGTCTAATCGAGAAATTAGTTGTCGAAAGGATTTTGCGTGTATGCACTTGCAATTGAAAAGGTTTACTCGCTATTTCACTTAACACTAGATAATCATGCTACTTGCTAGGTGTTACCGTGATTAGTGAATTCTTGATATTAAAGAGTTAATTCCAATTGGTTGCGAGGAGTTGTAAATTCACTACTAGTGTTAATCGTGAACCTAAAAAGGTCACACGAAGTTTTGGAGAATGACAAATTGAAGTCGATATTTCCAATTGTTGGATTAAAATTTAATTCAATTGTTGAATTAAATATATATATATATATATATATATGATTGGATAATTGGATTATTTAATTAAAGGAATAAAATAATTAATTGGATTAATTATTTGAACTTTGGATGTTAATTTAGTAATTACACGAATTACTCAATTAATAAATGGATTTTTTAGGTCCACGTTTATGTCCATAATCAATGAGATGTTTAAGGAAATTTATTTTCCTTTACACGTTAAATGCTTTGACCAAGAAATGAAAAAGTGGTTTTTATGTCTTGGTATTACTCCTTTTGAATTTTGAATTTAAAATGAGTAATGATGGCAAATTTTTGACTTAAAGAGGAGTTAAGTTGGATTTATGATTTTGACCAATAGTGAATGGGAGCCATGCGTTTCTTACAAACCCTCACATATACATATGTATGTATATATCTTATAAGGGATAGAGGTGAACGTGTGTGATTTATTCAGTCATTCTATGGTCATGCGTTTCGGTTTATAAAAAACACAACACACGAAAACCATCACGAGAATATACATACTCGACCTCTCACTCTTTGACGTGTGCTCACGAAAGGAAATGTTCCTTGGTTATTCCTTTAGCGTATTCGTTTAATATCCGAGTTGTTTTCTACTAACGAAGAATCATCTCGGTGTCATAATCCAAAAGGTGGACTCGATTAAAGGGGAGGCATTTGAATCCCTACGGCGAACGTACGGAAAGACGGTGGTAGCCACAAATCCGAAAATTGATTCCCTCTTCATCGTCACTAAAGAAGCTAAGGAATAGGTTATTTCTTAAACCCTAACAAAGCAAAATTCGTACCATGTGCGTGATTTTAAATGATGCCGATCGTCACTATCGCTAGATGGACCGACGGGATAAGCATTTATATGATAGATGAATGCTTTTGTTTTGAATTTTCCGCTGCGTATCATCCCGTGCGGCCTAGCGAACCCAACAATGGTATCAGAGCTGCGGGTTAAGCATCTTTAAAATCAGATTTTGCATTGTTGTTGTTTATGTGATAAACATATTTAATTATTAAATGGTATTTTGTTTATGAGGGATAGAAATGTTCTATGTGATTTAATTTTGGAACTTTTGAGCTGAAACCAATTGATTGGTTATTATAACAAGAAAAGGGTTTTCTTGCTGTACGTTTCATGTTAAAATATTAAGTGGAATATGATTCTTGCTGAAATAATAACATGTTTGAATATTTTATGCTTGCTGAAATTTTCAGAGTTATAATACATTTAAAATAGAACTTCATTCCTGATGAAAAATATTTTCATTATGTGTGTTCATGTCCGTTCATTGGCATAGAAATGAAGTTTCTGTTTTATATCTTATGATAATAAAATAAATGATATTTTATTCTCAATTATTTATGCATGCGTCTGGGTGGTTGTGAATTAGCAAAACGTTTGTTTTTCAAATGAACAAGTTAATTTCTTCGGATAGCTTTTCGGCCACCAACATAAATACGCGAGTGTTTGCGAACCACTCAACTTTTTATGTGGGCTGATTTTTGATAGATGGAAAACTGTTTTCATTCGAAGATTAGATTAACACGCAAATTGGTGAATTTATGTGTTTTTAATTTCATGTGATGAATGTTTTAGCATGTTTTATATGATCATCCCATAGGATGCATGTTAGTTTTATTATATGTTATTTGTTTGGGCTTCATATGATGAATATTGCATGAGGTTGATGTGGTCTTGAAAAGAAAACCCTAAGTTTATGAAACTTTGAAGGAACTTAATTCGATTAGTTCCATATCAAATTAAAATGGATAAAATAGGTGGTGACCTATTATTCCATGCCTTCCATCAAAGGTAGATGACATGACGATGCTACCGTGCTTGGTCACTGGCCATGAGTCGTGGAGTGATCTTGTGCTGAAAGCTGTGATCTCTACCTAGCATAGAGGTGTTCGTGAGGTGGACTCGTCTTTGCGTTGGCCACGAGTCATGGGACGCATTGATGCTCCATTTATACGAAGGTTTGATGGGTTTAATTTGACACTTAGTACTATATGGGCTCATAAATTTGGGGCATATAGGAAGAGTGAGACAAAATAATCTTGAAGGTTGTATGTTGATACAATTGTCAAAGAGTTGACTACCGATAAATTTTTCATGGGCTCATAAAATTGAGGTGTGAATTATTTTTATTGGACTTCAAGCCCACTATGAAAATAAGATTTTCAGAATTTTTAAGGGTTTAAATAAAATAGTGGGAGCAATTTAAAATAAAAGACCTTATATTAAATCTATATTTTCCATAGTTTGTTTATTTTCTGCTTCGTTTATTTTTGTAGATTTCTCTACTACAATGGCTAAAAATCCAATTGCAAGTATTCTTGAGCAAAACAAGTTGACTGGCCCAAATTTTGTTGATTGGCTGAGAAACCTTAAGATTGTCCTTCAATCTGAAAAGAAGGAATATGTGCTTACCATAGCACCACCTCCTGCTCCTGAGGATATGACATCAGTAGAGTATGGGGAGTATCTTCGTCATTGTGATGACAATCTCCAGGCTCGATGCTACATGCTGGCATCTATGTCGAATGAGCTGCAGAGTCAGCATGAGGCATTTGATAATGCTAAAGAGATTCTTCACCACCTACAAGAGTTGTATGGTGAGAGAACTAGGCAAATGAGATATCAGATATCTAAAGAGCTTTTCAGATGCCGTATGACTGAGGGCTCTTCAGTCCAAGACCATGGGCTGAAGATGATAGGCCTCATTGAAAAGCTTACGTCACTTGGAGTTGTTATAGATAATGAGCTCTTTGTGAACTTGTTGCTACAATCTCTGCCTCCCTCATTTGACAGCTTTGTTGTCAACTTTAACATGCACTCCATGGAGACTTCTCTCCCCGAGTTGGTGAACATGTTAAAGACGGCTGAATCCACCATTAAGAAGGATAAGCCGGTGTTTCTTGTTGGATCCATTTCCAAGTCAAATGCAGCAATGTCTAAGAAAAGAAAGTGGAAGGGAAAGTTTCCCGCCAAGCCTAACAAGAAGGCAAATGGCAATGAGGCTAAGAGCAAAGGAAAGGAAAAGGTTAATTCTCAAGCTGATCACAAGTGTTTTCACTGTGGCAAAACGGGGCACTGGAAGAGGAACTGCAAGGACTATCTTGCAAGCCTGAAGCTTTCAGGTATGTATTTTGTTGAAGTTAACTTATCAGTTAACGATGCTTCTTGGGTATTAGATACCGGTTGTGGCTCACATATCTGCAATGATTTACAGATAATGACAAGAAGCACGAAGCTGGACAGTAAGGAAATGGTCCTTAGGATGGGCAATGGGGCAAGAGTTGCTGCAGTAGCTATTGGGACTGTTTATCTAGCTTTAAATAATGGTGTTAATTTATGTTTGAATAATTGTCTTTATATTTCGGATATTATAAGAAATATTATCTCTATTCCAGTATTGGATAGAGAAGGTTTTAAGTTTATTATTGAGAGTGGAAGTTGTTCCATTTTCAAAGATAATGCTTTTATATATTCCGGTAATTCGACAAATTGTTTATACACCATTACACCTCAAAGCCATATCCTAACTGAAGTACAAAATATGCCTAAGAGGGGGGGTGAATTAGGCTTATAAAACTTATGGCTTTTTCTCCTTTGAAAATACCTTTCTTAAAGAAGATATCAATAAGACTGTAAAAATGGTTATCACTTGAAAAACAGAGCAGTATCAATGTTATCTCCTTTTTCTTTAAAACGTTCCAAAGATATCACGTGGGTTTTTGAAAAACGTTTCGGGTTTGTCTCACAGAAAGTAAATGACAGAAAGTAAAGTGAGACAGGATTTTTATACTGGTTATATCCCCAACCGGGGTTTACTCCAGTCCTTGAGGTTTGTCCCTCAAGATTTCAAGTCAATCACTAAGATATTACCGTTTATGGTTACAAAATGATTGACACCCTTACACAACCGAAGCACGATGAACACTAGACCACCTAGGCTGCTACACGCCGAGTTTCGTTCCACGTCGTTTCCCTGGGAATCATCACTCCCCGACTGGACACAGCTCGCTACCGAAGGACCCCCAAATCCACCGATTCTTTCCTTCGCGTGTAGAAGACTCCACTTGTGCCTCCTTGTGCGATCAACAAGTCCGAAGACAGATTTTCAGAAGGTTTCTAAAGTAATCGCTCAAGGGTATGAATTTCGCAAATTTAAGCTCTAGCAGAACAACGAATAATTCACAAGTTAACGCTCAACACTCAAAGGAATTCGTTCTTCGGCTCAATCGTCTTGTCTCTACCCTTGACGTGAAGTGATCCTCTTCTTATAGCCGATTATAGCTTCGTCACTCCACATAGAAAGTTAAGCACATAGAATATGCAAAGATATGCTCAAGAATAACGAGCATTAACTTCACAAGATCATGCCAAGAATAAACCAATAAAGCACAACGGTCATGCATGATCTTTTACCATATTTACAGGAACTACTTACCACGCATGGTGATCTCACCCGATTCAAAACACATTCCATATATAGTTCCAGTCAGCATCTTACCATAATAAGCCCAATCAATTAACTACTTTCCATAATATGAAAACCAATACGCACAAGGAAAGATATGTAATTGATCTTCTGATTTTTAAGTCAATCAAGATGCATTCAAACGGACATCTCATGAAATTCTTTCCTAAAATAGATTGATCTCGTATACAGCACATATATCACATTTGACAGAATATATTTTCCATATATAGCACACAATGTGATTCCATTCATGTCACAGAATGATTCCATATATAGCACACGGAATTTCCATATAAGCACATTGTGACATGTGAGATATCAATGAATACTTTATTCCTAAAATAAACAGAATATCATATACTCCATGTAAAGCATAACAGCTTTCCATATTTAGCACATGATGATATTCCATTCATACGAAACGTTCATATTCAGGTGATCACAGTAATATTCCAGTAATGCACAAGATCACATATATTCGACTATCTAATAATTAATTCACTTTTAAGCACTTAGTCGAATATTCATACATACTTAAACATCATAAATCATACATATCGAGTTTTCTAACTTGTACCCCACAGTTTACATAATTACTTGGAATAATCAAAACTCTCATAAGCATAGGACCAAAAAGGTCAACAATCTCCCCCTTTTTGATGATGACAAGTAATTAATGCCTAACTTAAGCATATGAGTACACTCGATATGAAACCATTTTGATGCACATAACATGTTTAAGTATATCATTGATATGATCAGAGCATGAAAAAAAAAATTCTCATATTGAAGTATGCATGCTCCCCTGTCTAAGTGCTAATATCCCTATATATCACGTATCAGCAAAGTTTAGCAATTACCAGGGCATATCAATGGAATATCGCAGTTACCAGATCAATATCAGTTTGCTCCCCCTGCTTATGTGCGGAATTTCCTTAATCCTTAGCAAATCACAAACTCAAGCACAGAAGGATTAGGACATAAGCAAATCATAGCAAGTGATAACAAATTCATAGCAATGGGCACAAAGACCCCAAAAGATAACAGCAAGCGACAAAAACACA
>JAQPCC010000270.1:30000-32500 GCA_028392965.1 Lindernia subracemosa | reverse complement strand
GCATTTATATAGATGTAGGAGGATCTGTTTGGGAAGTAAGAAGCCCCTTTGACATCTCTTCATCTGCAAATAATTCTCGATGTGAAAACACAGAGCCAGGGAGCTGATCTTTGAATAGGAAAAAGAGCGGATCTGCAGGGTCCCAAATGAATTGGCTTATTCGAAAAAGGCCTTGTTCTTTGGAAGATCTATCTCGTGTCTGGTACTGCATGGTTCCACTCTGCAAGAACTCCGAATCATTCTTTTGAAGCTCATCCTCTTCATCATAAATGATCTGCTTGCCCCGAAATGACCTGGACCAATAGGGAAATCCCAATTCATTGGGCCTTTCGATACAATCAAATAGAAAGCCCCAAGGGCGCCATATTCTAGGAGCCCAAACTATGTGATTGAATAAATCCTCCTCTATCTGTTGCGGGTCAAGGACTCCTTCTCCCTCCCCTTCTTCAAACTCCGATTCGTATTTTTCATAGAGAAATCTCTGATCAAAGATAGAACAAGATCCATTTTGCATCATATCTAAGGGATTCCTCGGTTCGGGCCGAAGAAGCAATGTCACTCGATCATTATCAAACGGACTGCAATCTTTTTCTGTCCGTGAAGATCCCACCAGAGCGCCTTCTACTTCTAATAAGCCATGAACTAGATCCGAATCATTCTCAACGAGTCCATAAGAAGTGATCCCCTTTTTTTCATCGGGTCCGGGTAGAGACCAAAGATCTTGAGCGACCGATCCGGCAGAACAACTCAAAAGATAAAGAAGTATCGTTAATTTCTTCATGCTCGTTCCAAGTTCGAAGTACCATTTGTACAAATAAGAATCCCCTTCGTTACATGATTTCTTCTTCATATAGATAGATATAGGATCTATGGGGCAATTACTTAGAAGTACATTTTGTGCTACAGCCCTTCCTATCTGATAGAAAAGGATCCCGTGATCCTGAACCGATCTTACCTGGGATCGCAAATCCCAAGTTTGTCTATGAAGAGCGGATCTAATTGTATTAGTGTCTATAATTGATTTCTTCTGTGTAATACTAATCGATAGGGCCTCATTGGTAAGTGCTACAAGATCTCTTGCATTGGAACCCATGGTTATGGATCCGAATCCGTTAGTATGGAACATTTTCTTTTCCAAGTGAAATCCCCTAGTATATGAAAGAGTGAAAAAGTGCTTTCGTTGTTGTGGAATAAGAAGCCTTCGTATCTTAATGCACGTATTTAATTTATTCGGAGCTATTAGAGCGGGATCCACTTTTTGGGGAATATGAGTCGAAGCAATAACAAGAATATTTCTAGTGGAACTAGAGAGATGGTTCACTACTAGACCGAGGGATAAGGACTTCGACTCATTGACATCCAGATCATGAATGTTTGGCATCCATATTATGCAAGGAGACATTGCTTTTGCTAATTCGAATTGAAGGGTGATATACAATAATCGGTCCGGCAGCATATCAAGAGTTAGCTCATTCGTCATAGTTAGCAGTTCCAGCTCCATATCAAGGTCACCATTGATATCGTCACTAGCATCAATATCGTCACTAACATCAATATCGTCACTAACATCAATATTGTCAAGCTCATCCATCTCGCTATCGTCCAAAAGAAAATCCTTAGGCTTGTTATCCTGGAACTTGTTCAGAAATACCGTAATGAAAGGAACGTAGGAGTTTGTCGCTAGGTATTTGACCAAATAGGATCGTCCAGTTCCTATAGAACCTATCACTAAAATCCCCCTAGAGGGGGATAAGGCTAAGCGGAGCGAAAAGGGTTTTCCATGAGATGGGAAATACTTAGTCCCACATGAAATTTGTGAATAAGTGATTGTCTGATAATGAGCAAGGAATACCCGTCTTTCTGCTAAACAGGATGTATTGAACTCATAATTCAATAGATACTTTTTCTGAATGTCAACTAAGTATCGTAAGTAAATTGCTCCCGGTTGTTCAATCATTTGATAACCAGAGTCATTCTTTGATAAATGATCACTATGAGTCAGACTCAATAGAATTTGATCAATCCTTTTTTCTGTCGTTAAGGCGGAGAACTGAACCAAGAATTCTCTTTCTTCATCATCAATCGAATCACTGTTCGCGACCCAGGATTCTATTTTATCATCAATCCAATCCCCATTCACGTTTTTTCTTTTTCTTATCAATGAATAGATCTCTTTACTTGTATGACTGAGATGTCTCGTATTTCTCGAAAAAGTGATTCGATTGATGGGATTTGGTATGAGATCGATGATATCGATGAGATTGATATTCAAATATTTCTTCTTAGAACGTATTGATTTGACCCCATAAGCGGGACCAAGCATGTTGCCGCCAGAAGCCCATATTTCTTCTAGAGAATCTCCTAATTGTTCCAGAGCAACTAGAAAGAGATTCTTTAACCAGAAAGAATTCGGTTCAGATGTAGGATACCTATCCAGAAGTTTTCGCAACTCAATCATAGATGATGGAATCATCAAAGATTTGACCTTTTCGAACTCTGT
>JAQPCC010000270.1:15000-20000 GCA_028392965.1 Lindernia subracemosa | reverse complement strand
CAGAAGCTGGTTGCTTTTTCTTTCTGATAATTAATTGAAGCCGTAGGCCCCTATCCATTTATTAATTCGACCCAATTTTTTTTGTTCCAAGAATTTGAACAAGAATCCGAAGAACTCTCCATTGATACGACATGCTATTTTTTCCATTTAGTTCCTTTCAGGATCAGTCGCGGTCTTCCAAACTTTACCAATGGTATGGACGAATTCTTCACTTCATCAAAATGTGTAAAAGATTCTAGCCGCACTTAAAAGCCGAATACTCTACCGTTGAGTTAGCAACCCGAAGAAAATCTAAATTAAACAAAATTTCAACAAAACAATGAATGTATAAATAAAGTCGGTTAATTTGAAACAAAGAGAAAAGAGATTTTAGGAACTAATCAAATCATTGAGCTAAAAAATCTAAAAAAAAAGAGATTTTCTAATGAATTAATGAATTCAAAACATAAAAATGAATTGATTAGCTGAAAATACAAGAAATTCTAAGATGAAAAAAAAATCTACAGAGTTCTAAAAATGGATAGAGCACTTATTATGTTATCTACCCTTTCCAATTTTAAAACCTTGTGTATCAAAGAAAACAGCATTTCAATAAAAAACCTATGGGCCAGAAATAAATAGACCCACTTCACTTATCACGATGAATTATATTTGTTCGATACACTGTTGTCAATAGAAATATTGATAAAAGAATCGAGTCTAAAAAAACAAAAGGCACTGAATAAAATTCAAAAAAAAAAATTCAATTTAGCAATAATATTCAAAATTGTCTTGGATTAACACTACATATCTAATAAAAACGATATCTTCCAATAGAAAAAGTATAAATGGAAGACTAAATAAGGAAGAATTGAAAACAAAAAAAAGATCAGATTTTTTAGTCCATGATGTATTTCATCAATCTAAGTGGAATGGAATAAGTAAAGTGGATTCTTTATTAGTTAGTCAAATTCCAATGAAAATCACAGGGTTGAAGGACATGTCCAATTTGAGAAACTCAATTAGAGTAAGGTTTTGTCGTTCTAGACCATCGGATTCGCCGTAAAGAATTATAAATAAATACGAATACAGAAGAAAAAAAGGGGGGGTGAAATCAAAAAACCAAGTAGAGAAAAATGATCCAAAGTTATATATTAAGTTACTACCCCCCCTTGGCATTTCTTTAATTGGATTTTTTCGTTAATTGAATTAAGTTTGATTAGACGGAAGTTCATTCAAAACTTCCGCTTTCTTTAAAAGATTCTGAACAGTTCCTGTGGGTTGAGCCCCTTTTTCAAGGAAATACAGAATAACGGGAACATTTAAATAAGTTTGATTCTTTATGGGATCATAAAACCCCACGTTTCGAAGATCTTTTCCTTCTCTTCGGGATCGAACATCAATTGCAACGATTCGATAGACGGCTCATTGGGATAGATATAGATGAACAATACCCCCCCTAGAACTGTATAGGAAGTTTTCTCCTCATACGGCTCGAGAAAAAATGATTTGATTTGAAGTTTTGTCTATATATCCAATTCTAATAAATTTAATGACAAATGGGCCTATAAAATAAATTAGACTATGATTTCCTTTTTTTACTTCAAAAAAACCATTTATACTCATAACTCAAGTTGGCTAACTCTCAAATAGCTCAAAGGAAAAATTTTTCATTTATTGAGTGGTCTTTACCCCCTTTTGTTTGCCTCGTTAAAAATTTGATTTTGATTCTTTAGTCTTATCTAGTTATTGAGACTATCGAGACAATTTAAATGGTGTTTCCTTGTTCTTAGATCCTTTCTTATAATTATACTGATTTTGATTTTAATCATTGGGTTTAGACATTACTTCGGTGCTTATTAATCCTTTCAAAATGGCAGCAACGTACCCTTTTTTGATTTCTTTCTCTCAAAGAGTCCTATGGACAGTTGATTCTCGCGTGATACACTTTACATCGAAAAAGTTTGATCCATTCCAATCTTTAATTGGATCCTTTTTATTTCTATATATGGAAGATACGTTTACGAAGTTGTTCCAATTGATCGGCCTTAACCCTAGATCCTTGCCCCCAAGAAATGAATTAATTCTTTTTACTCGAGCTCCATTGTGGACTATTTACAACCCAACAAAAAATGAAAAATTCGAGTGTAACAGAACAACCAATGTCGAGCCAAGAGCACCCTCATTCCTAGATAAATCGAAAATGGTGGATGGAAAAATCCACAATGGATCGTGTCCTTCAAGTCGCACGTTGCTTTCTACCACATCGTTTCAAACGAAGTTTTACCATAACATTCCTCTCATTTGAGACCCGTATGGAATTGATTCACTTATAGAATCATGAATAGTCATTGGTTTAGTTGTACATAGACACAGTAATCTAGACTTTTCTATTTTCTATATATGATATGTGTAAGAATTGTGCTGAAAAAAGTCTTAGCAAGACAGCATCTTTAACATATTCAAATAATATATATATATATAATAGCAAGATATCAAAAAATAACTTTTTCAATCTGCATCTTCTAGCGACTCAATAGTATAGATTCAACAATTTCCTACTTTTTGCTTTTTGAGTACCAAAAATTCTACTTAGAAAATCATTCAAAATCGAATATTTCTAATTGAAATTGAAAAAGTTTTGTATTTAGACATCATTTTTGAATGATTTTATTCAAATTAAATTGTATATGAAATTGTATAATAAGCATCAGGTTTAAAAGATAAGTATTTCTTTTTAAATTGACTCATCATTGATTTAAAAGAGATAAATAGATGAAAGAAAAAAGAAATTCCATTTTTTTTTCATGAGATGGATAAAAAAATGATGTAAGTGAATATTTTGAATCTGTATTCTTTATCATCTTATTACGAAAAAAAAATAGGGAGTGGTTTTCTATCTATCAGATAGACTGAAGAGTTGTCACTGTTATCGATCTTCTAGAATATCGAATTGAAATCATTTCAATTTAAATCATTTCTAATTTAAGGGATCATAAATCTTTTTCCAAAAAACCAAAAAGTATTGTCATTGAAATAGAACGATATATACCATATAAGCTAAACATTTCCCGATTCTATATTATATGTATTTTGTTTCACTTTAAGAGAGAGTTGAGTAATATTGAAATAATTGAGTCTTGTCATAAAGTCAATAAAAGTGATAGGATAAATCACTCCTGCCTTAATCGTTCCATAGATTTCCAATTTTTCATTAGAGTCAAGCACTAAATACCTAACTAAAATGAGATTGAACCAGAATCCATTGGCTCCATAAAAAATAAAAAATTTCTCCATTCTATGGAACTTGATGATTTGGTAATGAGATTTGAAGAGACACGGATATTTTAATGGATATTAAAATTAATACGGATTAACTCCTATCCACTTCGCTACTTCTTTCTATGGTAAGAATGCAGCGGATATGCGCTGGGACGGAAGGATTCGAACCTTCGAATAGCGGGACCAAAACCCGTTGCCTTACCACTTGGCCACGCCCCATTTTGATTTCTAATCGGCACTAAGAAACAATAATATTGTTATTGATTGTTTGTCAACTACAGTCCAAATATCTATATATCTATAGAATAGATTGGTACTAAGATTTTGATATATATAGATATAGAATTCAACTTGATTTATTGATCATTACATAGAATTCAATTAAGATATTGTATGAAAGTATGATTTCTTCTATTCTCAAAGGAGAATTGGAGGATTTTTTATTGGGTGTGTTCCAAGAAAAAGAAGGATTTTTTGTCTACCTTACTTACTTTCTTCCTTTTTCTTATATCCAAAACTCAATAAAAATGCAATTATCTCCAAGAACAAAATGCCTGTTATGCTTAAGATCGTTAGTTGGACCTGTATTTATATGAATTCTGTCCTTTATTGGAGTAGTTTTTTCTTCGGCAAATTGCCCGAAGCTTATGCTTTTTTGAATCCAATCGTAGATTTTATGCCAGTCATACCTGTGCTTTTTTTTCTCTTAGCTTTTGTTTGGCAAGCTGCTGTAAGTTTTCGATGAGATTCTTAATAAGAATATCCTAGAAAATGCATGATTTATCCGAGAAAAAATTCTAACAAGTGATAAAATCAGATAAGTTTTATAGTAGGGACGCTGAATTCGCACACTGAAATTCTTGTATAGTCGCCATAACGACTTACCTCCATTTCTTCAGTTTTCACCCCTTTTCCAGTCAAAGACCCTAACCCTATTAGGGTCTCCTACAATATCTAATTTTTCTATGAAAAACAAATGCATTTTTGACAATTTTTTCTATTTCTATAAA
The DNA here is from genome assembly GCA_028392965.1 of Lindernia subracemosa. Classification (NCBI taxonomy): domain Eukaryota; kingdom Viridiplantae; phylum Streptophyta; class Magnoliopsida; order Lamiales; family Linderniaceae; genus Vandellia; species Vandellia subracemosa. The sequence goes on along the minus strand of JAQPCC010000270.1, from coordinate 15,729 downwards.
AAACCTCTTCTACTGGTGTCAAAATAGAATAGGGGATAGAAAGATTGAAAATCTATTCTCTTTTTTTTTTTTTGCAAAAAATTATCTTGGAGATTGTGTAATGCTTACTCTGAAACTCTTCGTTTATACCGTAGTGATATTTTTTGTTTCTCTCTTTATCTTTGGATTCCTATCTAATGATCCCGGACGTAATCCTGGACGTGAGGAATAAAATCCAAAGCGTTTTATTGGGGTAATTTTCAAATCTTATTAGAATTTCACCTAGTCCACTGATTTCACTAAAATTTTTTGAAATGAAAAAAATAAAGTGATGAACGGAAAGAGAGGGATTCGAACCCTCGGTACGAATAACTCGTACAACGGATTAGCAATCCGACGCTTTAGTCCACTCAGCCATCTCTCCCAATTGAAAAAGATAATTACTACATTACATATAATGTAAGTAGTCTTTCTTTCTCTCTTCTTTCTCTATTATATATATATATATAGATAAATTGACAAATAAGGAATTTCCCTTTATGTAAAAAAGGGATTCGAACGCGCCAACAATCGAACTAAAGAAAAATAAGGAAGACCTCTTTGTGTTGATTTTGTTCGAAAGGCCCTTCTTTCAGATTCTGATTTCGTCTGATGGCCTGGCCTGGTCAGTACCTAGCCGGGCCATTTTTTTATTCCAACGAATTTATGAATTCTGATATATGATTTACACTTTCTTATTTATTATCGTTC
>JAQPCC010000270.1:0-10000 GCA_028392965.1 Lindernia subracemosa | reverse complement strand
GATAAGTTCCTCCTACCAACAAAAAAAAAGAAATGGTTAATGATACAATCAACCACTGAATTATGACTGAATTATTCCATTGTATAGGAACAGTTAAAGTAACTAAGAACTTCGAATTTTAGTAAAAAAATTATTGAATCATCAGAACTACTTCGATATCTTTTTTTTTTTCTATTCACAGAGTTTTTGTGAATCCAGAGAACTTTCGTTCTTCCATTTACTTGATTCCATCTGTTTAGTCAGTCAATTCAAAGCCACAACAATACGAAAGGGGAACCCCAATAGTTGGTAAAATGAAAGAAATATATCTTTAGTTCATATATAACTAATATCTATATCACATATAGATGTCTTTCTTCCATAACGTAAACCATTAGATTCAATCAGATTTGAGAATCAATCTAAATCCCGTTTTTTTGTAAATTTTTTTCCCTTCTGTTTTCTTTATCATTATTCAACTCGAATACAATCTAAATTGGCAAATTAAATTGATTAGAGCGAATTATTACATATAAATATGATTATTTGATTGATCGAAGTTCATGCAATTTATTATTTATAAATATTTTCGTTTGGTCAATTGTTGAATAAAATCTACTGTAAAGGAGAATCCTTTCTCCTGTTTTTTATTTAATCACACGGTATAAACATATATCTTCGAAGTGGAATAAGAGGATTGGCTGAATCTAATAGAAAATGAATATTCGTCGAGTAAAGGTAGGATATTAAGTAAACGAAAGGAGAATTTTAGGAAAAAGATCTTCTAGATCTCTTTCCCTTTTTTTTTTACAACTCGCTGATATCGTAATTTTTTTTTTATTTTTTTCTTACTATTTCCTTCTATCGTATATAGATTGTATATTTATCTGCCTTAAGTAAATTATCTTGAGACGGGCATACATTGCTTTGTGCTAAGCTAAAAAACAGACTATTTCAATGATGACCTTCCATGGATTCACCTATATAAGCCGCGGCTAAAGTTGCAAAAATAAGAGCTTGAATACCACTTGTAAATAATCCAAGGAACATAACAGGGATAGGAATCACTGAAGGTACTAAAGAAACAAGAACAACAACTACTAATTCATCCGCTAAGATATTCCCGAAAAGTCGAAAACTAAGTGATAAAGGCTTTGTAAAATCTTCTAAGATGTTAATGGGTAAAAGGATTGGGGTTGGTTGAATATATTTTCCGAAATAACTTAATCCCTTTTTGGTAAGACCTGCATAGAAATATGCTACTGACGTGAGTAAAGCCAAAGCAACAGTAGTTTATGTCATTCGTGGGTGCGGCTAACTCTCCATGAGGTAATTCTATTATTTTCCAAGGCAAAAGAGCTCCTGACCAATTCGAAACAAAAATAAATAGAAACATCGTTCCAATAAAAGGAACCCAAGGGCCATATTCTTCTCCAATTTGAGTTTTACTCACATCTCGAATGAATTCAAGAACATATTCGAAGAAATTCTGACCCCAGTCGGAATGGTTTGTGGGTTCCGAACAGCTATAGTAGCTGAACCTAATAAGATAGCAATTACAACCCAAGAAGTAATAAGTACTTGGCCATGGACTTGGAAACCTCCTATTTGCCAATAGAAATGTTGGCCTACTTCCACACCGATATATCGTATAACCCTTTTAGTGTGTTGATGGAACATGATAGCACATTCATATTTCCCTCTGAAAAAAAATCGAACTTTAAACAAAATTATTTTGATTCAATCATTCGTTGTCTACTTGAATCAGATATTTTGAATACCAACTAGTATTTTGAATACTAATACTAATTAATCACATAATATCCCCAGTTTTTTTATCTATTTGAAAAAATTCATAAATAATAACTGATTCCAGAAAGTTATCGGATTTTCGAACGAAAAGTTATTTATCTTATTATTAATCAAGGATTTCTTATATAGCTAGAACGACCCTCGCAAATTGCGAATACTAATTTGTTAAGAATTAAGCGGATTGAAGATATAGCGTCATCATTCGCTGGAATCGAAATATCTGCAAGATCGGGGTCACAATTTGTATCGATTAAACAAATTGTTGGAATTCCTAAAGTAATACACTCTCGCAGGGCCGTATATTCTTCATGCTGATCAACGATGATTACAATATCGGGTAACCCTGTCATATATTTAATCCCGCCCAGATACGTTTGCAAGCGAGATAATTGTCGTTTCACCACAGCCCATCTCTTTTTGGAAGCCGGTTGAGTCTTCCCATTTTTCTTCCATTCTAAGTCCCTGAACTTATGAAGTCTCGTTTCTGTAGTGGACCAATTCGTTAACATACCGCCGAGCCATTTTTTATTAACACAATGACAACGGGCCTTTATTGCAGCCCAGGCTACTGAATCAGCTGCTTTAGTTTTGGTACCAACAATCAAGAATTGTTTTCCCCTACTTGCTGCATCAAAAACCAAATCGCAGGCTTCGGATAAAAAACGAGCAGTTCGAGTAAGATTTGTAATATGAATACCTTTACGCTTTGCAGAGATATAAGGTGCCATTTTAGGATTCCATTTCCTAGTACCATGGCCAAAATGAACTCCTGCCTCCAGCATCTCTTCCAAGTTGATGTTCCAATATCTTTGTCATTTCTCCCCACACCCACACCTTTTTTTTTTAAAAAAGAGACGAGAAACCCTAAACTGAAATAAATAATTGTTCCGATGGAACCTTCTCTTCTACCGTAGATTGGCCGTAGATAGATGAACAAGCCATTAGTCTTTTCTATTGCTTAGTATTTTGATTAACAAATTCAATGAATGTACCAAATACAGATAGTCAAAAAGATAATCTGCTTTTAGTAATCTTTTTTTAGGAATCATGAAATCCTAGAAATGATTGTTCTGATGTATCATGGAAATTCTTTGAAAGAAAAGAAGAAAATTTTCTGTGGTGAAACAAAATATCTCTCATTTCCCCCCCGAATAGATTGTTTTTTTTTTTTCAAAAGGGCTCTTGTTATGTTCTTTTGAAGGGGGCACTAATCCTTTAATCCTGTACCGACGGGTATCATACTTCCCAAAACAACGTTCTTTCAGGCCTTTCAACCAATCGATTCGACCCCGGAGAGGCTTTTGCTAAAACTCGAGCAGTTTCTTGAAAACTCGCTTCAGATATGAAACTTTGAGTATTGAGAGATGCTCTTGTTATTCCCAATAAGAGGGCTCGGTAACAAACCGCTTCTTCCAACGCACGTCCCATTCGTTCCGCTCGCAACAATCCAATAAGTTCTCCGGGTAAAAAAACATTAGACATTCCATCTTCTGAAACCAACACCTTTGATGTTATTTGACGTACAATAATTTCTATATGCCTATTATGAATCTGGACCCCCTGGGATCGATAAACCTTTGGATCTTATTAACAAAGAGATACGACTTTGCACTATAGTTAGTTCAGCACCAATCAAGAATGCCCACGGCATTCCAAGAATTCTTGTTATATGTTCGTTCCAACCCTCAACCCTCTTTTCGAGATTCATCGATATTGAATCAATCGAACGCACTTCTAACACCTGTTCTACTTTTGGAAGCCCCTGGGTTATATCACCAGATCTTGATTTTTCATATATAAATGTAATTAAAGTATCTCCTTCGTACAGGATTTCCCCATAATGGCCATGAACAGTTGCTCCTGGAGTGGACAAATAAGGCTTAGCTGATCGTATTACTACAGAGTCAACTTGAACAAATATAACTTGACCGATTTTAGGTGTGGTGCATTTTTGGCTATACATATATTTTCACAAATAAACTGCCCAAGACTCATTATTGTAGATGTTTCTTGCCAATAATTGGGATGGAGAAAATACCAATTCCAGTTGAAAATAATGTTACTGGATGAGTATGGGTTATAAATTTTCTCATTTTCATCCATTAAATAATATTTAATTTCTTGAAAAGCCTGTTTTAAATTGTAAAATTGCAAATAGTTATTTTTCAAAATCTGATTATGAGTTAGTAAATGGAAAAAAGAATAAACATTCGCAATTAGCAAGGCTGTTCCTAAAGGCCCCAGCGAATTCTTGATTGGAATTATAGGATCTTTTGTAATTTTAATTGATTCTTTTATCCCATTGTGATATTTGACATCATTGAATGGACCCATTCGAAAACAATTGAATGATGACAAAAATGAATGACTGGAATCCTGTATTTCTATTCAACAACATATGAATAGTTCTTTGATTTTGATTAAGGGGTTGTTGAATTCTTGTCTTGGAATAATGGAAGAAAACGGATTGATATTGGTGCAATCTAATGCATTATCAGAGAGCAATCCTGAGCCCGATGGATCATTCCTTTTACCATATAGGAAATATTTGATTTTACCAAGTCGATTCTTAGGAAATGTCGAATCAAACTATTTGCTCTTATTTCAACAAAGAAAGCACGGGCTTCTTGACTAGAAAAACTTTTTTTGTCTTGGTCCCAATTCAATACGACACAAGTCCGAACTAATTGAATATGAATATTTGTATCAGAAATTCCTCGAATTGGTTTACCATTTCCATAAAGGATATAATTGACAATTCGAAGTTGCACATTATCCCTTTCCTGCAAGAGATCGGGGGGGAAAAGTGTTGCTAAAGTTATACCATCCGTTATTTCATATGTGACGACAGGCCGAACCAAAACAAAATACTTTTTCTTGCTAGGTGTGATCCGTTGAACATAGATCCAATTTTTCCATTTTTTGGATTCCTTGGACTTTTTTTTGCTGTTTCTGGTGGTATTAAAACGCCACTATGTCGGGATATCTTATCTGTCTCTCCAGGAAAATGTATATCTCCAGAAAATATTTTAAGTTCAATTCTTTTTTTTTTTCTCTCAACTCGGACCAACCCGCCTACTCGGCTTCTTATATTTAAAGTAATTTGTGTATCTACCCCAATGATACTATTGTTCCGTACCATTATGGAAGAAGATCCGGTTAAGATATGCACTTCCTCGGGAATGAAAAAAAACCGATCGACTTTCATTGGTATTTTGGCCTAAATTCCTTGCCTCCTCGATACTCAATCAAATCCTCGTTTGTGCCGTTGACTGCATTTCTAGAGTCCCATATTTAGTAATGCCTGAACTCTTTCTTCTGTATCGAGGATCGAAATAAGCAAGAATACTATTTCTACGGAAAATGCCATTGATGGGGATTTCAATCGAGATACCTGAAGAGGGCATTAGTTCGTTCTCGCGTTCTTGATCTTGAATCGATTGCAGTGGAATCATGAATCGATTTCTTCGTTCTTTGACAATAAATGAGAATTTGGTATAGAATAGTCGAATCTATGAGATTAAACAACCAGTAGATAAATTTTACTAAGGTCTGAATAATCCGGAATCTTATCTTTTTTTTACCCCGAAAAATCCGAAGAAAAGAATTTTTGTCTCGATTGATCATCCGTTCCTGAGAGATTCGAAGTAGATCCTCTCTTGACAAAACGAGAATGCGCACTCATTTGATCTTGATCTTGTGGAGCGAAAGTGAGACTAGACTAGATCTGCACGGCCCTCCTAATAATATCCATAAATGACTTGTTTTTGGTAATAAATGAACATTACCGATGTAAATTCGGGTGCATGATACACATCTGTGCTCCAGTGCATTTCTCCATCTGAGTCAGAATAAATATGTTTTCGAACCTTCTCTTTAAAATTCAAAGTAGATGTTCCTGCGCGAATCTCAGCAATCACTTGTTCTGATTCTACATATTGATCGTTTTGAACTAAAAGAAAACTTTGGGGTGGAATATTTACATTATGTCGAATATCTTCACTCTAATAGTTACATACAGGTTTATAGAACATAGAAATGCGGGATGTCCATGGCGTGTACGTGTCGGATGAACCAAATCCTCGTTGAATTTTATTTTTCCATTAGAAGGGGCCGCACATGTTCTGCAGTACCCCCCGTGAATACTCCGCCAGTATGAAAAGTTCTTAATGTTAATTGAGTACCCGGTTCTCCAATCGATTGGCCCGCAATAATACCTACAGCTTCTCCCAATTCAACCAAGTCGCCATGAGTAGGACTCCGACCATAACATAATCGACAGATCCAAGATGCACTCCGACAAGTAAAAGGAGTTCGAATAACTATTGGTTGTGCTCAAAGGTTATGAATCGATTTACAAGTCCAATCCCAATGTCTTGATTTCTAGTAGCAATACATCGTGTGCCTATATATATTCATCAGCTAATACACGACCAATTAATGTTTGGATAAAATCCTTTCTGGCATCATCCCATTTCGAGGACTCACAGAAATACCACGGACGGTGCCGCAATCTGTTCGACGTACAACAATGTGTTGAACTACTTCAACAAGTCTGCGCGTGAGATATCCAGCATCTGATGTTCGTACAGCAGTATCCACAACCCCTTTACGGGCTCCGTAGCAAGAAATGATATTCTGTTAAAGAAAGCCCTTCGCGTAAATTGCTTTGAATGGGTAAATCAATCATTTGTCCTTGAGGATCCGACATTAATCCTCTCATACCTACCAATTGATGTACCTGAGATGCATTTCCCCGAGCTCCCGAAAAAGACATTATATGAACTGGATTGAAGGGGTCAGTCATCCTAAAATTAGGATTCATTTCTTGTCGCAAATATTCACTTGTGGCATACCATATTTCAATGGATTGGCGTAATTTTTCTACCGCGTGTACATTCCCATAATGATGGTGTTTTTCCAAAATCAAACTTTGTTTTCAGCATCTTGAACTAGCCATCTTTTCGAGGGTATTGTTAAAAGATCATCAATTCCTAATGAAATCGATGTAGCAGTAGCTTGTTGAAAACCCAGAGTCTTTACCTGATCCAGGATGTGTGATGTATATGCCATTCCGAAGTGATCTATTAATCGACTAATAAGTCGTTTCATGGCAGTTCCGTCTATCACTTTTTGTGAAATACCAAATTGGCCCGTTCTGCCATAAGTATCCATATTCTGCTGAGTACAATTTGACAATGGGTTTGAGTCAGTGATTGGAAAACTTCCTTTTCTTGATTTCTCAATTTTGATTCGCATAGAAATTCCGGAAATATGGGATTAGTTGAAGTTAAGAGATCTAAATTCCTACTGGGATCTTAGAATTCCTTAGTAGTTAGGTACCATACGAACAGGCCTGAGAAAACCCCTGTATAGCTTCTTCGATTTCTCGATAAAGAGAAATATGACCAACAGTGGTTCGAATGTATATAAAAAGAATTTCTTTTTTTAATTTCTTACTATTAGATAGTGTCCGTAAATCTCATAATAAGTACCTAAAGATCATAGTGAACTTCGATGGGAATTTCTCTTGAAGCAATAACGCGTTGATCTAGTCGCCACCGTAGCCACAGGACTATCTAAATTGATTTGTTTCTGCTGATAAGCTCCAATTGCATCATAGGAATTAGAAAAAAAAAGTTCTTTCGTATCTTAAAGTTATTATTCTCACTTCTTTTATTTTGATAGTTTCTGCGATTCCATGGATTATACCTATTACACAAATACCTCGACGATTCCCGCTCGTTAATACATAGAGTCCTATAAGCATATCTTGAGTTGGTACCGAATAGGATCTCCAATAGCTGGAGACAAAAGATTCATATGAGAAAACATAAGTAAACGGGCCTCTGCTTGAGCCTCCAAAGATAAAGGTACATGAACAGCCATTTGATCCCCATCAAAATCGGCATTGAATCCTTTACAAACTAATGGATGTAAACAAATAGCACGCCCCTCCACTAAAACGGGCTGGAATGCCTGGATGCCTAATTTATGTAGAGTGGGTGCTCATTCAACAATACAGGATGTCCCTGCATAACTTCCTGAAGTATTTCCCATATAATCGGTTCTTTTTCCCGAATTTTACTCTTAGCAACTCCTATGTTCGAAGCAAGATGTTGTCTAATTAGACCACGAATTACAAATGTCTGGAAAAGCTCTACTGCTATTTCGCGCGGCAATCCACATCGATGTAATGAAAGTGAAGGACCTACGACAATGACGGACGCCCTGAATAATCGACCCTTTTGCCAAGAGAGTCTCACGAAATCTTCCTTCTTTGCCTTCAATTACATCTGAAAATGACTTGTAAACTTTATTATGACCATCCCTCATTGGTTGCCCGCGGATTCCATTATCAAGAAGTGTATCCACGGCTTCTTGGACTAATTTCTCCTGACACATTACTAATTCCCCTGGCGTAGATCTACTTGTTGTTAATAGATCGGTAAGAGTATTGTTCCGATAGATAACTCTTCTATAGAGTTCATTAATATCCGAGCTCATTAATTTACCCCCATCTATTCTGAATGATGGGTCTTAACTCAGGAGGAAGAACTGGTAATAGACACAAAACCATCCATTCTGGTTCTATGTTTGTTCGAAGAAAATGCTTAGCCAATTCCATGCGCCTAACCAAAAAATCCTTTCTTCTTCCAAGCTTTCGATCTTCCCATTCATTCCCTGTGGGTCCTTCTTCCCCTAATTCTTTCCATTCTAGCAACGAATTATCTAAAAGAGTTCGTAAATCTAGATCGGCTAATTGTTCTCGAATAGCACCTGCACCAGTAGATTTCTCGATTGCGAAATGTATCGAACCTTGGGTAGTAAAAAAAAGTGGGATGCTGTATTTCCAAGATTGTATTTCATATTCGAATAAACCTCGTAATCGCAAGAAAGTGGGTTTTTGGTTATGGGCCTAGCAAAAGAAAAATTGGGATAGGATCCTATAGGAGCTCCCCCCCGTCAAAATCGGACGTGAAAGTTTCCTTTCATCCGGCTCAAGTAGGTACCGTACCCCAATAAAGAAAGGAGTTCTCCCTTTTAAATTCTCGAAAACCCACAAAACGAAAAGATCTACTCCTTACTCAAGTTCCCAGTGAAGACCAAGCAAGATTTCCTGGATTCCGCCCTTTTTCATTTATTATTTCAATTTGATTAAATGATTATTCAATTACGACATAAATGAAATGTGAAATTCTTGAGTAGTCTACTTCCCTTCGAATGATGAATACCTTAATTAGAATTTACTAATTTCAATTGAAATTAGTTAAAGTAAAGGGGTACCCTGGAATTCATAAGGAATTTATTTGTCTATGTATTGTTCCATTGGATCTGTTAGGTCCCGACTTCACCTCGACGGTTATGCCACGATGTCCTTAAAGCCTATATGCGATGGATAAACTTCTGTAACCACGACATATTTGCTTGCTTAAACATAATTTCTTTCCAAAAGAAAGTAAATAACAAAAAAAAATCTTTTTTACGAGGTACAAATCAAAAATTTGATTTATTTGTTCCAAAATAGACCATAGATCAATTCCCCTTTTGATTTAGGAGTATTTACTACACCTTAATTCTGAGCTTCATGTTACTCTTCCGAAGTGACATGTCAGATCCAGGGCATCCCAATTGGATTGACTGGGATGACAGTTTCTCATTTGAATCTGTAAAATCATAATTTTGATCAAATCACACATCGCAGTATACTAGGCCTCTAGTTCTTTAAGAGGTTTATCTAAAAGATCGCAATATAACTGGGAAGACGTTTAAATACCACACATGGGTTACGGGGCATGCGAGTTTGATGTAGCCCATTTGATATCTTCGTATCCTAGAATCAACAAATTCGACTCCGCATTGTTCACAGAATTTCGGGTCTTTTTTTTCATCTCCGATTACTCGATAATTTCCACAAGCACAAATTCCACTTTTGATAGGCCCAAAAATTCTTTCACAAAATAATCCATTTTTCTGGTTTATGGTTTTGTAATGAAAAGTATAGGGTTTGTCACCTCTCCAACTATCTCTCCATTAGGCAGGATTTTCGTGGCCCAAGCACATATTGTTGAGGAGAAACTAATCCAATTCGTAGCTGTTGATGTTGATACCGATCAATCAAAAAAAAATTTCTGAGTTTTCCGATTAAGCTTCCTTCCTATTAATCTGGAAGTTTTTTTCAGATACAAGGAAATGATTCAGTTCCAGA